>CM040243.1:183785848-183819264 GCA_022545495.1 Chrysanthemum lavandulifolium | reverse complement strand
ATTTGGAGTATGTGAATGATTTAACAAATGACGGCGATGATCTACTCGGAGAAGAGATTCAAGTCGAGCATTCGAAAATGAAGAAAACCATGTAGTTACACAAGCTCGAAATGAAAAAGGTTAACATGGTCTACTTGATTGCATCGTTTTAAAATCATATATCATATATTGTGTCATATAAGAAGAATATATAATAAAGTTAAATTAAAACAAGACAAAATACAACGCTAAGATATTGCCTCCATTTCAATTATTTAGTATTTTAAATGTATACGTATCTATTGTAAATCATGTTCACTTTTGTAGTTCGGATTGTAAGCAAAAGAAAGAGAGGACCAACACGTATGGCAAAAGTTTGGGCCCAAGAAAAGGGATAGAATTCCTATTTTAGTTAATGAACACGGACAACCTATTAACGACAAAAGTAGTCATCGACTCATTTCATGGGAACACTTTCAAGGAGTGGAAAGTATTGTCCGATTTATAAACCATGGAATAAAGTTGGCCGAAAAAAAAAGCTTTGCTTGAACTCTTAAAGGTACACAATGTTAAATTTGTATGTTAATGAATAAAGTATTTGTTTTCTAATGTGAGCTATTACATTTTTAGACAAAATTTGATATTCCGAAGTGGAGAAAATGGATATTGCAATCATTTGGGCGAAGGTGAAGAACTGGAGGGCAAGAGTTAAGGAACACTACCATGATCCGTCTTTGTCGGTTAAGCAACAAATAAGATCTAGGCCAAAGCAAGTGCAAAATAAACAATGGAAGAAGCTTGTGAAGTATTGGAATACAGAAAACACTAAGGTGTGAAATACTATTCCACTTTAAATAACATTACTTAATTTCCCATTATGATATTTTACTTTCCGTGTAGAGTTTAAGTGAAAAAACAAGGCGAATCGGGCAAAAAGAAGATGATCCAAAGAACCGGTAAAAAGTTATGCTCATAAAGGGAAGAGTTAAAGGTAAGTGTATGGATAAAGTGGGATTGTTAATGTATCCTGTGGATATCCATTGTTAATATTCATTTTCTTTTATTCATACGAGACATATTTGGGACGAGATCCAACTCGATTGGATCTTTTAGTGCATGCTTCTCCATAGATGGAAATACCAAAATGATGACACCGCAAAAGCGATTGTAAGTAATATGCTTTTGTGTTTGCAAAAGTGTATTAATAGCATAAGTTAAACACAATATGCTTTTTTTGTAATACATGCTTTTACTATATGTTGTTCATGTTTATATAAAATGCGGATGATATGAAACAACTTAGTGATAATCGCCGAGGGTTCGATTGATAATCTGGACCGATGATATTTTTCTACGATTATGGGTAAAGATCGAAATGGTGATGCGGGCATGTATGGTCTAGGTGTTCGTTCTTCATTGTTTGGGGTGTAATACCAAGTCGTTTAGCATGTCATAGAAAACAACGAATTGAAGTCTAGAAATGGAGAACTTACTAGTGAAAATGAAAAGTTACGAGCCCGTTATCGAGAAGAATGGGTCGACGGATAGTTCCATTGTTTCACCTCTTACATCACAAGATTCTCTGTTGTAACCAATGAACCTCCATGCTTACGGGTATGTTTCTATTATAAATCGTTCCTTTCTTGTTGTTATAGCTTATTTTATCTTTGATAGCTAATGAACCTAGGCTACAAGCTTATGTATCAAGATTATGATTTAGATTGCTCATTTGCCTTTTAAATTTGTTAACTCGCTTATTAAGGGTGTTTGGTTCGTGTTGTTTCAACTGTGGTAGTTGCCTTTTCACTTGTTTATCTCGCACACTATGACCTCTAGGTGATATTAGAACTAGTAAAACTATAAAACCAATGTTTGAACTAGAGAAAGTCAAAATCAAATTACCTTCACTCTCACTCCACTCTTGGGACATGTGAGGATCAAATCTCACCCACTTGGTCTAAATCTTGTTCATGTATCTTAAATTAGTGTTATCATAGCTTCAATAATCATAATTAGTGCATACGGATCAAACAAGTTTCATTAAAGTCAAAGTTTAAGTTCAAAATCAAAAGTCAAAATGGTATGTTAGTCGAAACTCGGATCTTGGGAGAATTTTGTGAATTTTGTGTTGAGATTCAAGTCTTGAGATTTTTACATGTTGAAATTCCCATCTAAGCTTTTGAATCCACAGTTAGCTTATTTTTATGATTTTTCTCCTGTCTTAGGTGATAGTTCAAAGTGTCTGCAGGGCTAACCATTGCCCTGCACTGGGCATCGACTCCACACCGCAGATATTACATCGATCAATTTTGACCTCCTTTGTATACCCCACCTCCATACCGCAGATTACATTTGTTTAACCTAATACATGTGTCTTGACTATAAATTGATAAATGTTTGTTGAAAACGAAATCTAGGTTGGGATGAAGTTTTCCTTAAAAGCATTCTAAACTCAACCGAGACAAGAGCAAAAGGATGGGTGAGGAGCTTGAACCCAAATGATATAGTTGGTGGTACAGAGATTGGACGAGGATGGTGTGAGGTAAACGCTCAAGTACCAACAAAAGAGATGAAGTGTTGGTGAGACCCTATGGGTTATTTGCCACAATTGAAGACTGTGTTGGTGCAACCATAGCATGGACTTGTCCCTTTATCTCGGTATGTCTTTGTTAATCTTGTGATACCAATAATTTTACTAACATGGAGCTTAATGCTTATACATAGGTGTTTATTTGTAGGTGGTCCGTGAGGATTGAGAGAGATGATGCATGATGACCACGGACTAAGCTTCTTGTTGCGTTAATTTATTGTTTAATGTTAATAGACTTTATGTTAGATTCTGTCTACCTTATTTATGTTTAGTGATTTTGTTATGACAATTGCTAATTTGAAATACAATTTTGTTTTATTCATTTAATATTTAGTTGATGTTTTATTCATATCGTAATAATAGAGTGTGCATGGTGAAAATAGCGTCCTATCATATGACTTGTCCGGACTTTGAAAATAGCGTCCTATCCTATTAAACTTATTAACCGTCCTAACAATTAACTTAACATTGTAAAAGTGTCCTAATATGTTGTTATTAGGACGTTATTTAGGTTGTTAATAGACATTTTATACGACCAAAAATTGGTTTCATAATCTTCTTTGAGATATTAGAACCCTTTTCTTGGTGCTAAAATAGCTATAATGTTATATGATAAGCGTCCTAACAATTATCTTTTAAGCACGCTTGTATGTGTATCAAAAGATTAAAATTAGGTAACAACGTTTTACAACATTGTAAAAGTGTCCTAATATGTTGTTATTAGGACGTTATTTGGTTGTTCATAGACATATTATGCACCATAAATTTGGTTTCATAATCGTATTTGGGATATTAGGACCCTTTTCTTGGTGTTAAAGTAACTATAATGGTATATGATAACCGCCCTAAGAATTAACATTAAAGGACGCTTGTATGTGTATCAAAAGATTAAAAGTAGGTTACCACATGTTAGAACATTGGAAAAGTGTCATAATATGTTTTTATTAGGACGTTATTTGTGTTGTTTATAGACCTAAAATGCACCATAAAATTGGTATCATAATCTTATTTGAGTTATTAGTACCCTTTTCTTGGTTGCTAAAATAGCTATGATGTTACATCATAAGCGCCCTAACAATACTTTTAAGGACGTTTTATGTGTCTCAAAAGATTAAAAGTAGGTAATCACATGTTAAAACATTGTAAAAGTGTCCTAATATGGTTTTATTAGGACGCTATTTGTGTTGTTCATAGACATATAATACGACCATAAAATTGGTTTCATAAGGGTTAGGACGCTTTGGACCTATTACAACCGCCTTACATGAAACGCTTTCATCCTTGGTCCTATTAAATGAAAGGTCCTAAAAAGTACCATTTTATGACGCTTATGGGGGTCCTAAAAAGCCACTTTTCTTGTAGTGCATGCTGATTAAGGTCTTGCTCTTAGTGGGAATAGATCTAGGAACTAAATGCATTGGTGTATTCGGAGGATACACAGTTGCTGGAGGCATTTTCCTAAGGAGAGTGTTTGTTTTAACAAGTGCATTAGCTTTTGCATATCTATGTCCTTTTCCAAAAACTTGTTCGGGGTTAATAGAGTTTGAGGCTTAAACTGCTCGTGGAAATCCAATTTTCTTTAGTGTAATCATGGGGTTTGAACGTTATGTTTTGCTTTTCACACTCGTGATCTTTTAGCTTCATATTCATTTTCTCCCTAGTGACTTCATCGATTGCCTATCTTCCTCGGTGCACTCAACAAGAACTAGGTTTCCGCCTAGGCTTAAGGATTTCATTACCATCATATATTACCTTCCGAGCTTCTAGCCACTTTACCATATTCAGATTGGGTTCCTTTACGAGGGAATGCTATGCTTGTCGCTAAAACTCTATGCTTAGTGATCATGTGAGTAGTCCGAATGGTATTCCTTATACGCATAACTTATTTTCAAGCTTGTTTTTCAAAGTTTTTAGATTGGAAAAGTCATTCAAAAGTTTTGATTCCTTAGCATTGAATTCTTGTTTAAGCACTTTAACATTATCTTGGAGTTCTTGTTTTTGCTTAACAGTTTTAGAAAGCTTTTCTTGTAAGGAGTTTAACTCTTGTTTTAACACTTCTTCTCTAAAATTACTTTTTCTAATAATTATACGCATTTGGTCATCCATTTCCTGCTCACGGGTAGTTAACTCAAACTTAGCACGTTGTTCATAAATAGCAACTTGTTCTTTATAGGCATTCAGTTCAGAGATAACAGAATCATCAGCGGCACATGGAGTGTATTTATAAAAAACATAGTCATCATTGACTGCAGAGGATGCATCACTTGGTACAATCTCACTTTCACTTTGTATCACATATTGATCATATGGGACAATATTACTATTACCCACACTATCCATATCTGATTCATTGGTTACATGTGATTGTACTTTGTTATGCATCTCTTGCTCATCAACTTCATCGTATAGTTTTAATACCTCAGAGATGATTGATTCTTTGGAAGGACCAACTCTTTGTGGTGATGAAACCTTTGAGAGACCATTGGTGAAATGCTAGCCATGAAGATTGTGCAGGCGATGGGTTGATCATCGACATCGAGTCAAATGCATCACATCAAGAACTTGAAAGGCATTTTGATGATTGTGACCTATTTCTTGAATTGGCTGCTCATCCACATCATCATCATAGGTTTTGGCATTTCCATCCGCAAGAAACAACAACTCTTCTTCATCCAAACCGCTCATCGTGTCCGAGCTTGCACTAGCGAGATCTTGTCCCCAAGTACTCTGTATTTTGAGGCGTTTTGGAGATGTGCGCCTTGCAATGTGTCCATCACCACCACGCTTGTAGCACTTGATTGGCTTTCCTTGTCCTTTATTGGCATTCCTTCCACAATTCTGATTAGCTACATACCTTCCACCTGCTCCACTTTTTCCTTGTTCATACTGCCTTCCTAGAATTGGTTGCACCATAATCTTTCCATCTCTGACAAGAGCATGGTTGTGTAGATTGGATGTCGTTCTGATTTCATTATTAGTGTGTAGACTGTTGGTGTGTGGAGTGAGGTTCAAGTTTTGCTTAACCATAAGAGCCAGTTGATTGATGAAATGTTCCATGACTGCATCAGCATCAGGTTGCTTAAACCTTGAATCAGGAATGAGTTTGTGATTACCATTTCCCGTGGGTATGACTTGAGAAGCTTTGGTGGTAATTCCTACATTGGTATAAAAGGTTGTTGAATCATTTGACGAACTTGCTTCTCCCTGTTTAGATTTGAACTGTTCAAGAATCATTCGTTCAAACATAGCATGTCTCTCATTTCAAGGTGAATTCATAGAATTGCTCATAGTTAGTGTTCCTCAAACCCTTAGTTAACATGATCAAGTGACAAATTTGTGCCATTCGGGATACATGTTGTTCACAAACTTTGAGTTTAGTCGAATATTTGGCATAGTCATTTTAATATTCCTCGTGTCATTCACAAGCTTGTGGAACCTCACATAAAATTCAATGACACTTTCCCGGTTTCATCTTAAAGTGTTCAAAGTCATCATACGATTGTGATTCTTTGTCTTCTTTAGTTAATTCGTAACCAACGAGAAGCATCTTGACATTGTCCCAAACCGCCTTGGCTTCGGTGTTGTGATTGATTAACTTGTAGATGTCTTTTGGAAGACCACAAGTATAATGTTTGAAGTCCCGATATCAGCATCATATCTCTTTTTCTCCTTATCACCGAGCTCATCATACGCCTTTGGTCCGTCCAATCCTAAGATCACCGTACCATCCGCAGCAGCTTCAAGTATGTCTCTTGTAGTCTCAATCGATAAGGTCCTTCATCAATTGATTTGAGAATGTTAACCCCATTTTCTTTCCCAAATAGTACAACCTAATTCGCCGAGCCCATGAGTCATAATCGGTTCATCAAGCATATGTGGACAGTATCCGATCCAACTACTTGAACGCCCTCGCCTCACGTGTGAGAAACGATAGTAGGTACGTTGTTAGACATGATTCCAGATTCTACGGGATTTTAATATACTTTGATTAAACCGGGAAATAGATTCTTTCATGGGATTTAACAAAATCAAAAGAACAACCGTAAAACGTAGCACGAAGAAGTGACAAGTCACAATAGACAAGTAGTAAACTTGACAAGTCGCACCCTAACCAACTCGCTTAAGGATCAACTCGCTTAGTAGACAAGTCGCATAAATGGACAACTCGCTTAACAACCAAGTCGCATAAACCAACTCGCTTAATAGACAGGTTGCTTAAAACCCAAGTCGCATAAGGATACAACTCGCTTAATAGACAAGTCGCTTTAAAACCCAAGTCGCTTAAAGAATCAACTCGCTTAATAGCCAAGTCGCATAAACCAACTCGCTTCTAAGACAACACGCTTAAGTGTCAACTCGCAGAGACAGACAACTCGCTTAATAGCCAAGTCGCATAAACCAACTCGCTTCCAAAAACAAAGCAACTCGCTTCCTAGAACTGTTTTATCGAGGCTCAACTCGCTTCGTACAATATTCAAAAACAACCACTTTATCAATTAAAAACACCCCAACCACGATGATTCAAGCCTTCCAATTCAAAACCTAAACACATATGATGATCCTAAACACAAAAGTACAATCAAAATTCAAACTTTAACACTAGAAATTGACCAAATAATTCAAACTCTTCTAAACACTTCTATACAAAGAGCATGAAAGATGAGTGATCAAACCATAGCTCTTGATACCAATTGTAACTTATAGGATTTCACAAACACATCAAGCCATAATCATATGGGGCGTATACAATTTTTAGAGAGAGAAAGGGAAGAGAGTTGGGAACTATGTGAAACAACAGAAAAATGGTATTGAAGCTCCAACCCTCTACCTTGGGAGGTAGAGGGTATTTATAGTTTCTTACAAGACACGCCTCCTACGGGCTGTGGATCAGGAATACAGTGGGTAAAGACCCGTCCGTCCGCCACGGTGTTGCTTAACAAACTACTTACTAACTCTAAATGACTACGACTACGAGCTTTCTAATGATTACATATACCTGAGGTGACCGACTCTTTAACTACCGGATTTTATAAATCCTAACAGTATTGGACTTCACGAAAGAAAAAATGGCATGCTGTAAGGTGTTTGATATTTCTTTTAAGAAAAATTAGATGATATGTTAAATTTGGTGTCATTGTTGAGTCAAGTGTAGTCTAATGGTTAGTTGCTTCCTTCTATCATAGAAGTAGAAGTATCTTGTTATGTTAGCTTTACCACCTATGTAATTGGCTAAGATGTGGGATTCACTCACATCCTATGTACTTAAGTATTTTTTTGGAGTAATCTATTTACCGAGTGTAACAACCTTTTACCCAAAAAACTGAATCTAGGAATGCTACCATTTTTGAGGAAGTATTTCCTTAGAAAAATCCACAAGAATCTGATACATAAAAAATACCACGAGAGGATATAGAGGTTGATGAAGGTCAAGAGTCAGAAAATTTGAACCAAGACGTAGTAAATTGTCTAGAATGACAAGAAGGAGTTAATAGCGAAATCCAATATATAATTCAAAACCACGCACGCGAGTTAGTAGATCTTCCTCTTGGAAACCAGAATTTAGGGTGTAAATGGATATTTAAAAATAAAATAAAGGCTGATGGAACAATTGAAAAATACAAGGCAAGACTTGTTGTTAAAGGATATCGTTAAAAGGCATAGGCTACTTTGACACATACTCGCCAGTCATGATCATTAAATTGATTAGATTATTAATTGTGTTTGTTGGTATTAATAGTATCTAGATACACCAAATGGATGTAAAGCCTTCTTGAATGGAGATCTAGATGAGGGTATATGGACAAACTAGAAGAATTTGTTGCTCCATGGAAGGAAAGAAAAGTATGCAATCTAGTAAAATCATTATATAGGTTAAAACAAGCACCAAAACAATGGCATGTGAAATTTGATCAAATGATGCAGCTTAATGGTTTTTAAATCAATTTCAACGACAAATGTGCGTATCTCAAAAACATTGGAAAAGGATATGTCATTGTTGTCCTTTATGCTGACGATATGCTAATCATGGGAAATACCAACAATCATTAATGGTACTAAGGATATGCTAAGTAGTACATTTGACATTGTTAATACAGATAATGTCAAAAACGTCGTTTGCATTATTCGATCTCTCTTTGTTTTTATAATCACAAAATGTAAGAACACGTTGCGTGAAAATATACTTGATAAGTTTTTAACCAAAAACACTTGTTTCGACTACAACATCACTTCAGATATGTACAAACAACTTACCAACATTGTTAAGTGATCAAATAATTTATTTTGTACTTAAAACTCACATTTTGATAAATGTGACAAAAGTTTTTATAAATAAACTTTACAAATTATTTTTGTAAATTAAAGAATTTTTTTATTCATAAGAAAATATTTGAATTTAAATTTTCTCGCCCAAATCAGATAAATTTTTACCAGATAAACATTTCGTCACTAAAGGACAAAAAGAGGAGCGGACTCTATGGGAAGGTCCCATATAGGTCGACGGTCCCTTAATTTTATGGGGTCACCAGAAAAATAAAGGACCGCCCAACCTCCTCTTGGTGCCTATATATACTGCGCTTTTTTCTCAGTAAAATGTGTTAATACAAATAAACAGTAAAAATGTTTGTTTATATTTAGCGATCTAGTTATGTTATGTTGATAACAAATATAAAGTTATCATAAGTAAAATTATAAGAATACATGTTGTTTTGAAAAGTATATACATTTGGTCATTTACATAAATGTTTTAATAATAAATTGTTGTAATATAATATGTAATAGGTTGGGTAATATCCAAAACCCATGACCCATACCCATGGAGTTAATCCATAACCCATGACCTATTGTATGACATCATGCATGAAATCATGTTGGGTATATCCAAAACCCATGAACCAAGACCCATGACCTATTATCTAGATACATTGAATATTTTTTGGTACTCATGACCCATAGCTCATAACCCATAACCCATAACCCGGTTTGCAACCCAAAATCCGGACTATTCTGATCCAGACTTCCGGATCCCTGGAAATGCACTGGCCGGATCCCTTGGGTGAGGGATCCGCCAGAAACATGGGACAGAAGGCTTATGTGCCTATAAATAGTGAGCCATTTCTTCATTATTTCTCACCCTTCTTCTTACAACTCTCTCATATATTATCTCACTCTCCTAACCTCTAATCATTTGATCATTCTAGTAGTTCTTCTATCTTTTATTGTGATTCTCATATAGGTCCTTCTCGAAGGCGAGATCACGCTATACTATAAGTAATCCAAGCAAAGGGTCCTTGATTTATTTGTCCATCCACAAGATTTCTATAGCATATCTTGTAATTCATATTTTACATAGTTGTTATGTAATATTTGTGTAAAGGTTTAGTTCTACCTTGTGGAAGAACTCGGTATTTAGCTTTGTACCGGAAAAAGTGTAAGCGACGTTGTGAGGATTCTCCGCCAAGTTGAAGGAGCTTTTTGACATAGTGCTTGAACTCTCGAGTGGGGTACTCGGGGAGTAGAGTAGGGCAAGGAAGGTGTCCTTGTAGCTGAACCAATATAAGTCACTTGTGTCGCTACTTTCTATCCTTTTACTTTACTAGCTTTCTTTACTTACTTTACTTATTGCTTCATACTATTTATCCATCCATACAAATTCACATAAGATCGAATCTAAAGTTTTGAAAATTAAATTAAAATCGATAAAACTATTCAACCCCCTTATAGTTTTCCACAATTGACATCAAGAGCAAGGTTTTCAAGAAGTTTTAAAGTAAATTAATTTTTAAAACTTTTCGATCAAAATGAGTTTTGAAAACTATAGAAGGGCAATCTATGCAACGACCTCCACTACTTGTAACTAACAGCTTTATTTATTGGAAAAATAGATTTGAAACTTATGTGAAATCTAAATATATTGATCTTTGGTATATTATTGTTGAAGATGATTTTCAAGCAAGCGTAAAAGATGATAAAACCGAATTGAAGAAAATATTTCTCATGATCGCCTCACCGACGACCAAAATAAAAAGCTTTCCAAAAATAGTGAGGCGAAAATGGTTTTATATAATGCCTTACCCAAAAAGGAATTTGAAAGAATATCTATGCATAAAACCGCTAAAGAAATTTGGAACTCTTTGGGTGTGACACACCAAGGTAATCAACAAGTTAAAAACAACAAAATTGATTTATTTGTTGAACAATATGAACAATTTTCAATATTGGATGAGTATAGTATTGATAATTCATTTGCTAGCTTTAATACTATTATTACTTGATTACAAGCACTTGATGAGTCTTTTTCTAGTCGTAATCATGTTAGGAGATTTCTAAGTGAGCTTCCATCAAAGTGGAGACCGAAGGTGACAACCATTGAAGAATCCAAAGACTTATCAATCCTGACTCTCGATGAACTCATAGGCAACCTCAAAGTCTATGAGCTCGTACTCGCTAAAGACTCTAATCACTCAATTATAGTATAAATTTCTCAAAGAGCAACTAAAACGGTTAAGTTTGAGTCCCCGAATCGTTCCTAGCGAAGGATGAATGGAGTTTAATAACTCCCGTCGCGTTCACGTGATTTTGAATCGGGAAAAGGGAAAACAGTGGAAATTAAGCTAAATAATGCAATCAATAGCTAAAAATGACTATTTAGGCAACTAAAATAACTAAACTAAGCAAGGACCTAAAATGCATTGAAAACCCAAAAAACGAGCACGCTCGGGAAAAACCCAAGCCTAAAAGTGAAATATGAGAAATAACGACCCTAAAAACGTAAAATTGTTTTTCCTACGTGAAATACAACAAAAGAAAATTTTGAGAAAAAGCAGAATATTTTTTTGAGTTTTTATTTAATTATTATGAATTAAAAACTAAAAATGTAAAAACTAATTAATAAAAATTCTAAACTAAAGAGAAAAATTACCAAGTTTTTCAGGAAAATACTTTTATTAATTCTCAACTTAGGAAAAATATAAATTTTTAAAAAACAAAAGTTGATAAGTTGTTTATAAGTTTAACAGCTTAATAAGCTTAATAAATAAAAAACCTTTAAGAGAATTCAATGTGCAAATTAGGACGTGACAAGTCCCAAGGGCGAGTTGGTTTTGGTGTTGTGTTTGAGGCATAGGAAGTGAACCGACTGTGGTTCAAACCACAGCGGTTGCACTTTTTTTCATTTTTTTTTTAATTTTGAACTTTTATTTTACAAATCTTAAAAATAGCTTAAACTTAAAACTTTTTAACAAAACCAAACTAAAAAAATAGTTTAAGAAGCAGATTATAGAACAAATTCAAGGACAGATATGGAAAAAATAATAAGCTGAACTAAACACTCCTAAATTGCATGAAAAAGTTTCTAATAAGATAGGCGGATACCTAAAAAGCTACAAAGGGAATTTAAACTAAACTAATTATAATTAGCTAACTATATTTAACCTAAAAATACTTAAATAAGCTAAAATGGAAATGAAATAAGCACTAATTGTTACCTACTGGATTGCTACTACAACATATTCTAGGGGCAAGAAGGGCAGTTTGTAAGGCCTAATAAGTACTTATAATAAGCTCTAAAAGGCAACTAAAGGCAAGACAAAGGGAAATTATACTACATACTGTAACACCCCCAAAATATCGCAGCGGAAGATTGTGTCATTGGGGTGCTACTTCATAAAACAAAGTACAAGTTATAGAAAACGACCTCTAAATGAGACGCTTTGAAAAGTTACCATTAGATTAATGAAATCAGAGTTACAAACAATGAGGCTCCAAAATATATAAATGTTTACAAAATGTTTCGAATGGTAAATTATAAAAGCGTAAGTCTTCAAAATATGTCGTGCGACTCTAAGTTCCATGCAATAGCTATCGCCTTATGTCCTGAGATAAACATGCTAAAGTGTCAACACAATGGTTGGTGAGTTCATAGAGTTTGTTTTGAATAAGTTGAAAAGCCTTTACTGAATGTTCACACAAAGAAAGGCATTGTAAATCCACTCGGCCCAAGTTCCGCCCATACAAAACTTGCAACTGTGTGTTTACAACCCATCGCTAAAATATAGCACGTCAATCATGTATGCATGTATCATAGTAGTTAAAAGTATAAATGTTTTAAGTATGTAACTAGTATATTGATCACGCACACGTGCATCAAAACCTATGCAATTAGCCATGAGTCTCCACTTCATCAAGGAGTGTAATAGCATTGGTTCTACTTCATCTCCGAAACCCAATGCGTGTGTTATCCAAGGAGACTTTGTGTTGCTCATAAGGAAAGTAATAGCATTAGTTTTTACTTCATCTCCGAAACTCAATGCATGTGTTATCCAAAGAGACTTATCATGCGAACGAGGGACCGCTTTCGGTGTATGTTGGGAGACTTTCAAGTTTAGTATAACACAATCAAGTATAACGCAATCAAGTATAAAACGCAATCAAGTATAATGAAATCAAGTGTAATGCAATCAAGTATAGATGCTATCAAGTGTTATGCAATCAAGTATAAAAAGTATAGCGTAGCATAAAAGTGTAAATGTTTTGAGTATTTGTATTTGTAAAAGTAAAAGTAAGTAGTTGAGCATGTATCTCCCCCAAAGAGTTTATAAAATAATTAAATAAGTAAAAGTGGGGCTACGAACTCACCTTAATAAATGTGATATCCAATGTATAACGAAACGATGTATAAGCCGAGAAACCTCTACGCGCAACCTAGAATATGTGTTGAGTCTTAGGTTCTAAAACAATGAAGTGAATGTATAAACATGCCTTATATAGTTATTACATCAATTATGCTTGGATACTTAACATTTGTGAAGTCGTATAAGTGTTTACGCTTCGTTTATTTAAGTTTTCCCGTCTATATCTACCCGTTATTTCTAAACCGTAATTGATCACGACTCGGTTTTATGTCCTGGAAAGGTAATTAAATGTACTAAACAGATTAGTGGGTCCTACTGCCCCGAAATTATTTAACTAATGTGAAATTACCAATTTACCCTTAGATGTACTAGTTATTTCAATCAGCGAAGAAACTGTCTCACGGTTTTGGTCATAAGTCGAGTTATACAACTCCATTTAACGACGGCCAGCGCCACGTTCAAGTTAGGTGTTAGTTACAACTTTTATTCTTTGACCAAAAGTTGGTTATATGCAAGTTTTATGAGCTTTACTCGCTTGAAATCATTACTCGATTTGGACACGCTTAGCCGCTTTGGCTCTAGTTTATTCATCGGGATGAGTTACGGCATGAGCCACCCGGAAAAATGATCACAAGACATAGATCTATAATCCTATGTTATAACCTAAGTTTCTCAGTCCACGAATTTTACCCAGTAATTACGTTTACAGCCCTTGTTCAGTTTCTGTTTTGCAAAACTAGTCCTTTTGACAATTTCTAGTGGTTTAGTCCATTTATCCAAGCATAATCAACCATAATAAGCATACAAAACATATTATATACATGAAATACTAGTATTTACAGTAATCAAATAACAATATAAGAGTTTGCTTACAATCCTTGTGATGAAATAAATCAAGAACCAAGAACTAGGAAACTAAAACCTAAACCCTTTCAACATGAACCCGAGCTTCCAAATCCTTAACACATCATGCTAATCCCTTGGTATAACCCTTGTGAAAACTTTATGAATTCAGCCCTATCATCCTTGTGTATCTCCTAATTCAACCATGGAATCATCAAATAAACACTAGTTTCATGTAGAGAATAACTAAGCCTTGAACTTTGGTATGTAATTCGTAACTTGAAGATCAAAGGATCATGGTTTTGTGAACTAAGGTTGGCTCGTTTAAATGGAGAAGAAAGGAAGATATGAGGCTTGTATTTATAGTGTAATGAGGAGGTGTAAGGAAGGTGCTAGGAAGGTGTGATGAGGATGTGCAAAGTTGGATTCTAAGACTTAAGTCTTAAAGGCTAAGTAAACTTACACATGTTAAAGCTTCTACCTAAGTTTCACATCTTTACTTGGTTACTACTTATAAAACGCCCCATGTGGCCTAAATTTCGTTCAAGGCTTATCTAGGATGACTAGATATGAGTTGCTTGGTATTATCTTGTTTACGGAGTGAGTTTTGGTCCCGTTAATCGCTAACTGTAAGTCGTAAAGTCACGAAACTTAAAACCGGGTATCTTAAAAATACTAAACTTATAAAAATGCTAAAACTTATTAACATAACCTATCTTAGCATATTAAATTAGTGATAAGTTTGACGGAGCACGTAAACGCTATTAAAACCTAGAATGTTAAGATATTTAAGAAGAGAATTTCAATTTGACTTCTCTTAGTGAGATATTTGTAAGATATTTAACTAGATATTGTCTAAATAATATCTAGTTGATGACTAGGTATATGACTTGGCAAGGTAATTTAAAATTTATTAGTCAAAAGGTGGTGCGGGTATCGGGAGTGAATAGAAAAAAAAATGAATAGTAAATTCCCGAGATGAATAGTAAAAACCCGAAAATGCGAATTGTTACACATACTGTCTATGGAATAAAAAATGAAGAAAAAATACCGAATGGATAAGAAGAAAACAAGCTAAGAAAGAGGCTATTTGGGCCGAATCGTGTTGTGCAAACAGGCAAAACGGCAAGAACAATGACTTTGGACAAATTTTTTACAAATCAAATGATGTTGGGAATGCTTCTACACCTAAAATAGATTAAGTTGGTACTACAAACTACCATTTAAAATCAGATTTCAAACTTTTCCAAATCCATTTGCCCTTCCAAAAGTATCTTAGATCAGATCATAGCACATACAGTTGAAGACCAAAATGACTTTTTGCAAAAAAGTAGATATTTGAATCTTATGAACTTTAATTTGTCTAAAATGATTTAAACTAATATGATAAGCTAAATGAATACTTAAACAAGCTACTCTAAACACTAATGCAACTAAACAAGTGAAGAATGCAATTTAATTTCACAATGTGATGCAGAAAATGAAATTGAAAGTGAAACTTGACTTTTTTTTAAAAAAGACTGTAAATTATGCAATAACTAAACTAAATGAACCTAGTATGAGCTACTAGAACTAACTTTGACCTCCGAAACCACTTGAACACCATTTACATGCTTAAACCAAACACCCTTCATATATTCAAAATGCAAATTTAACCTACAATCTTGATGAAAACTGATGTGAACTAAATTAATATACTCAAACAAAAATTAAAACCAATCAATAAACAAATTAAACTCAGAAATTTACCCAAAATTGCTTTGACCTTTAAAATTTGACTAATGTTGACTTTGGTTGACTTTTCTCAAAAACTTGAATTAAGAACAAGTAAAAGTAGAAGGAAGCTCAAATAAGCTTATATAAGCTTATATGAGCTTATTTGAACAGTAAATGAATGCTTAAAACAGACTTGGATTAATGAAAGCTTAAAATATAAATGACAAGAAATTTAAAAAGAACACAATAACTTGTATTAATAAAAGTAACAATACACTGATAATGAAATTACAATTTAACTAATAAAACAAGAAAACATGGTAACAATTCTCTAAGACAAGAAAATTTGATGACTTTTCTTGTGAGACCGAGTGTCTTTATATAGGCCTTGAGCTTGGGAGGTCTCTAGGGTTTAGGAAGCTTCTGGGAGCTCTATCCTTGGCCATTGATCATATCATGGTTCCTAATCTTCAATCCGTAGCCCTTGGATCATTGAGTGATGTGTCACAACTAATAAGAAAGCTTCTTTTGTCCACTATGTCATTCCTTGGTCTTGTCAGCATCAAAGATCCTAGTACTAAGCTCACTTGAAGGGCATAGTTGGTAATTCAGTTGGGGAAGAAGGAGTACTGTAGTGGCGGGAGGGATGAAATGGACATTTATTATGTTTATTTTGACTAGGGAGATGGGGTTTGACCGGGTCTAAGGGTTAAGCGAACCGGGTTATAATAAAATGGACAGGTAAGTATATTAGGCGGGTTTGGGCTTTGAAAGGTGGTTGGGCCAAGGATGGGTAGTGGTAGGATGGATATTGGATCCGGATGTAGTGTGATATTAGGATAGGATAATTTAGTTTTAAGATTTAAGGGTAGATTTTGACAAGTTGTAAAATGTAGGGACCCATGATGTAATATTGGACAAGTAATCCCAAGGGTAATTTTTTGACAACTTCATAAACTCCAAGGACCAAATTTGTCATTTTGAGAAAATGATTCTTCAAGGACCGATTTTGCCAATTTTGATTCTTTAAGGACTAAACTTGACATTTTGAGAAAGTGATGATCCAATCTTAAAAATTCTTCCCCGGCCTCGGCTTTTTGCACTTTTCCAAATCTCATGCTTGTTTTTTCGTTGTTTTGTCTTTTCTTGTCCATTTTGATGATATTTGTGGCTGCACACAGATAAACACAAAAACACATATATTTATGGCTTTGGGGGGTTAGTTTTTGGTCTTTTTGGTCCGGTTTTGATAAAGAAAAGGTATATGTTCTCACATATACCAAAATACCCCAGACTAGAAGATTGTCGTGTCCTCACGCTATGTCAACAACTTACGTTTCTAAAACCAAAGATTCCAACCTCTTTCTACTAAATCTATGAAAAGTAGCAAAGATTGCTCAAAAGAGATTAAGACCCTTAATTCTAAAAATGCCCCGTTTACTTTTTCATTCCACATATATATATATAACAATTAAGCATATTCCATTTGAGTGACGGTCTTCTGAACTTTCATGTCAATCAATAACTCTAACATCTTTTTGAAAGACATTTTAGGATCACGGAGTAGGAAACACAACTCATGAAGAAGTGACCATAGGGATATAATTCATCATCCTTGATTTTTCACGAGTCCCCAAACTAAACTTAAAATCAAAATCACTCGCTATATACAAATTAGATGCTAACACTACCGTGAATGCTACTTGTGTACGCAAGGCTACTTTTCACTCCCATAACACTAATTCCTCTAAGGATTTTATTTTCAAAGTCGAAATTTTTATTTTTATTTTTATTGTTGCGATATATTTTATTCGGATAAAAGCATCGATTTTAGACGCTAAGTAGTTTCAAACCTTCCTCGAAAACAGCTTGCTCACAAGAATGAGGTCCACATCAAGTCCTAATTTCACTTGATTTATAGGGATATCCTTTTATTTCAACCGAAACAACTCATCTACTAGTCCGAGAGACGCTTTATTTAGATATCCCCCGGAGTCGAAGTTTGGCTTAATATTATTTCAGCACATTTGCATTTTTGCAACTTTAGCCCTCGGTCTTTTCAACCACCAATTCAACGAGATTACAGTTTCATTATAAGTCTTTTATGACTTTTGAATTTTCCTCAACCTTTTAGAAGTCCATGGCAACGGGAGTACCGTCAAACATAGAAAACTTTTATGGCTTTAGATTTTTCACATTTATACATTTGAGGTTTATTTCACGTTAATATTTGCCAAACTCCGAGTCCCGTGACTTTTATAACAATAGAAACAATAGCACATACTACCAAGAATCAGTTGTCTATTACACCGCAATACTGACAGTACCTTCATGTGTACCCAACTCTCATAAGCAAGGATTCTCTCAAGAATGCTTGAAAACTAAGTATCACCAAAACTAAACACCTTTAATTATTTTGAAATTTTTTATTTTGGGGTTTATAAGCTGCTGGGAGTAAAAAGCCACAAGTAACCTCTACGGGCTCTAAAGATATCCAACTACTCCACGCTTAGCATCTAACTTCTACATAACTCTATCTTTTCTCGATCTCCGCAAATTTAAAATCTTAAATAATAAGATCTGCGAATGCTTAGACGATAATTTAGCTTTTGCAAATTAAAGTCAATCATGGGAACTTGCAAACTCTTTTCTTTGTTAAGATAGAATTCACGTTTTATATCTCCGTGTATGAAAAACTAGTGAAAGATTTTAATTATCAATGGTTAAGGAACAAGCTAGGGCTCAACACACCGGTCAAGTCAAAATTCTATTCCTACTCTCACCGGCGGAAAGTCAACAAGGTGTCAAAACATATACATTAATTTAGCAAATGCTTCATCTAATGAAATCAAGTTATGCATATTTGAAGTCAATTAGGAAACTTGCAAATTCTTGGCCTTGTGAGCTAGAATTCGATTTATAGCTTCTTGTCTAAGAGACTAGTAAACTTTTCAATCAAAAGACTTAATAAAATCTTCAAATTTTTGAATATTTCACAATTTTTGCATATTTTTGACATTTTTTAAAGGAAAAATGGAGTTGCATGAGTACATGGCAATGTGCTAGGCAAAAATCTAATCGAAAGATTACCCACCCCAGACTAAAAACAAACATTGTCCTCAATGTTTAAAGGTAAGGGTTCTCTATGCAAATCTAAAGCCATTTATTAGGTATGCTAATAGATAAAAAATAATCGATAAGGATTTTGGATATCGAATTTCCATAAAAGCGTCGAAACATGAAACTCGAGTGGAGAAAAGACAAAATATCGAGCACAAGAGTCTTCATGTATCGAGGAAAATCTCGGACATAAACAACAACAACACGAAACAAGAGAAATGGAAGAGGCGAACCTCCTCACGCCACTTATTAATAATAAGAAATAAGATAGAAAGATAAGCATGGGTTGTCACCCACGAAGCGCTACTATTTTTGTTCAACGAGTCGCTAGCCTAACTCGTCCCCAATTTATTTATCCTTGGGAAGCAAGCGGTAAAGATACCTGTGGTCAAAGATGGTGTCCTCATTCCCGAATGAATGAGAATGGGTGTGTTGGGTGGGGAAAATGTCGGACCTAAGCACACAATGATTAGAAATATCTCCCCAAACTCACATTGGTTATATCATGAAAGAACGATCCATCATTCGCTGGTTTAGCGGAGGGACACGGATGATGGATCAAAGTGAGACGACTCCAAAGAAGAAGGAGTCCATGGTAAGGAATAAGACTTGAAAGCTAAATAGTGAAGACATCCATCGAGGATCCTTTTTCGGACTACATTTGTAACATGAAGGTCATCTATGATGAGTATCCCGGATTGAAAACTTTGTATTCACATGTAAGCTCGACGGATCGGTGATGGTGGACTCATCGAGAGAAGGAGTCAAAAATCCATCACATAACAATATCTCCCCTCCGGGTCATTCACGGCATTCTCAATACCCGCGGTATCAAGTCAACATCCTCTATGATAAGATCATTTGTCGGAGTATCAGAAATTTCGTTCATAGCCTTGCTCAAATTAACCTCAAAGTAGAACCGCTCATAAATCAGAGGATAACCATCTGTAATAGTGGGACTGCCACAAGTTTCTTCTTTAAATCGAAAAGTTTCAAGCTCTGGTAAGAACTCACTATCCTTAACGAGGATAGGAGGTGAAATCGAATAATCTTTAAGGGCTTCAATTTTGAAAATGAGAAGATTAACATTCAACAATGTTTCACGTAGTGCTTCATCCTCGATTTGCATATCATCCGCCCTATCTCTACAACTTCGCTCAAAATAATTGTCTTCTTCTATGTTGAAGGGCTCAAAAGGTAAATCATCGACGTAATCGATGACTCTATAAGAATCGCCATCGGAATAAGAGAATATCGCAACATCATTAGTCGAATATCAACGGAAGGAAATCATCAAGAGAAGGCTCAATACCCTTGGGCTCATTTGGGATTGAAATAAGGACCTCACCATTAGAGAACCCGCTTCCGAATAATGATGAGATTCTCGTTCCCCATTGTTAGTGAGTCAACAGGTTCATTAAGTGGTAATTCCTCCATAGTTCTTTTACGAAATTTGAAACTCATTAACTCCTCCATAAGTTGATAATGTCGTTCGTACGAAGCCATCACAGGTTGTGAAGGATATTCGGAAGAGCATGGGGAATAATCGAAAGAATTTGGCTTTGAATAATTGACGGGTTCTCTGATTACATCCTTCTAACATGCTATTACGTCATCGTCATCGTTACGAAGTTTATCTTTTTGTTCATTCTGCCCATACGTACAAGTCAAACAAGTATACTGGTTTCCACAGACGAGACAAAGACGGGTGAGTGCAAACGGATCTGGATTTGGATTAATAAATGCATTGCACATATCAAAAAATCCGTTTCGACAATTATTTCCGCACCGGCCGCACATACAATTTAAACAACGATATTGATTTTTCTCCATCGGATTTTTATAGTGAAAGCAAGGTCGGCCGAGGGACAGTTTTGTTTCAAGTTCGGCTAGGAAATATTCCTTCAAAATTTTCTCACAAGGATCTTCATGAACGAAGGGATCATGAGGACCTCCACATTGAGCACATTTAAGAGATGCCATAAGAATTATACTTTTAGAGGAAAAAGAGATAGAATTGACGGTTTAGAGGAGAAAGGAGATTATTTTTGGGTTTTGATAACTAGCAAACATAAAAGGAAAAAAAATTTGAAAAGGAAAATATTTTTTTGTTTTTATAATAGAAAATTTAAAAACAAAATATTTTTGGTAACCGTCCCATCAACCGGTTCTCGGTAGCTCTCTAAAGTACCCGCAGCATGGCGGGAGGGAAGAGTGGATCTCTCTTCGGTCTGAAATTTAATGTCAAGACCTTCCTTAAACCCCGTGTATAGGTTGTACTCTAAAGGTGAGCCGATGTAACAATTGACATTTCGATTCCTTTTGTTGGTTTTTTTTATTTTTTTTGGTGTTTTAAACACATTAGGAAAAGTGTTTTGGTTTTTTAATTTTTTTTGGGTTTTTATAAAGGAGATATTTATAAAAAACAACGATAACTTCACGGGAAAGGATCTTCAAAAACATGCGAATCGAGACGAAATTAAAACTCACTTCATGCCTTCTCCGGCAGTGGCGCCAAAAATTAATCACTCAATTATTGTATGAATTTCTCAAAGAGCAACTCAAATGGTTAGGTTTGAGTCCCCGGATCGTTCCTAGCGAAGGATTAATGGAGTTTAATAATTCACGTCGCGTTCACGTGATTTTGAATCGGGAAGAAGGGCAAATAGTGGAAATTAAGCTAAATAATGCAATCAATAGCTAAAAATGATTATTTAGGCGACTTAAATAACTAAACTAAGCAAATGGGGATCTAAAATGCACTAAAAACCCAAAAAACGAGCACGCACGACCCTAAAAACGTAAAATTAATTTTCCTACGTGAAGACAAAATAAAATTTTGGAAAAAAGCGGAATATTTTTTTGAGTTTTTATTTAATTATTATGAAATAAAAACTAAAAATGTAAAAACTAATGAATAAAAATTCTAAACTAATGAGAAAAATTACCAACTTTTTCAAGAAGATACTTTTATTAATTCTCAACTTAGGAAAAATATAAATTTTGAAAAAACAAAATTTGATAAGTTGTTTATAAGCTTAACAACTTAATAAGCTTAATAAGTAAAAAACCTTTAAGAGAATTAAATGTGCAAATTAGGACGTGACAAGTCCCAAGGGCGAGTTGGTTATGGTGTTCTGTTTCAGGCGTGGGAAGTGAACTGACTAGGGTTCAAACCCTGGCAGTTGCACTTTTTTTTTTCATATTTTTTTACTTTATTTTTTTATTTTTGAACTTTTATTTTACAAATCTTAAAAATAGCTTAAACTTAAAACTTTTAACAAAACTAAACTAAAAAACAGTTTAAGAAGCGATTATAGGACATATTCAAGGACATATATGGAAAAATAATAAGTTGAACTAAACACTCCTAAATGGCATGAAAAAGTTTCTAATAAGCTAGGAGGATACCTAAAAAGCTAGGAAATGACATAAGCACTAATTGTTACCTACTGGACTGCTGCTACAGCAGATTCTAAGGGCAAGAAGGTAGTTTTAAGGCCTAATAAGTACTTATAATAAGCTCTAAAAGGTAAATAAAGGCAAGACAACGGAAATTATACTACATATGCCTATGGAATCAAAATTAAGCAAAATACCGAATGGATAAGTCGAAAACAAGCTAAGAAAGAGGCTATTTGGGCCAAAACTGTGTTGTGCAACAGGCAAAAACCGGCAAGAACAATGACTTTGGACAGATTTTTGACCAATCAAATGATGTTCGGAATGCTTCTACACCCAAAATAGATTAAGTTGGTACTACAAACTACCATTAAAATCAGATTTCAAACTTTTCCAAATCCGTTTGCCCTTCCAAAAGTATCAGAGATCAGATCATAGCACATACAGTTGAAGACCAAAATGACTTTTTGCAAAAACTAGATATTTGACTCTTATGAAATTTAATTTGTCTAAAATGATTTAAACTAATATGATAAGCTAAATGAAGACTTAAACAAGCTACTCTAAACACTAATGCAACTAAACAAGTGAAGAAGGCAATCTGATTTCACAATGTGATGAATTAATATACTCAAACAAAAATTAAAACCAATCAATAAACAAATTAGACTCAGAAATTTACCCAAAATTGCTTTGACCTTTAAAATTTGTATAATGTTGACTTTGGTTGACTTTTCTCAAAAACTTGAATTAAAACAAGTAAAAGCAGAAGGAAGCTCAAATAAGCTTATATAAGCTTATATGAGCTTATTTGAACAGTAAATGAATGCTTAAAACAAACTTGGATTAATGAAAGCTTAAAATGTAAATGACAAGAAATTTAAAAAGAACACAATAACTTGTATTAATAAGAGTAACAATACAATGATAATGAAATTACAATTTAACTAATAAAACAATAAAAAACACGGTAACAATTCTCTAAGACAAGAAAATTGGACAGCTTTTCTTGTGAGACCGAGGGTCTTTATATAGGCCTTGAGCTTGGGAGGTCTCGGGTTTAGGAAGCTTTGGGAGCTCTATCCTTGGCCATTGATCATATATTGGTGCCCAATCTTCAATCCGTAGCCCTTGGATCATTGAGTGATGTGTTATAGCCAATAAGAAAGCTTTTTTTTCCACTCTGTCATTCCTAGTACTAAGCTCACTTGAAGGGCAGATTTGGTAATTTAGTTGGGGAAGAAGGAGTATTGTAGTGGTGGGAAGGATGAAATGGACATTTATTATGTTTATTTTAACTAGGGAGATGGAGTTTGACCGGGTCTAAGGGTTAAGTGAACCGGTTATAATAAAATGGACGGTAAGTATATTAGGTGGGTTTGGGCTTTGAAAGGTGGTTGAGCCAAGGATGGGTAGTGGTAGGATGGTGATAACATCAAATAGTCCCGATTATTAAGTGCCAATTTCCCGATAATGCTTGTAATTTATATTATTTATATGGATTTACGCTTGTTTTCCATTGTTTTCCACTTTCGTGTAAATTACGAGCATTAGAGCTAAAGAGACGCTGAACCGAGAAATATCAAAAGATTTATCACAAGATGCTACTTTGAAGAAGTTACGTGTAACTCATCTCACATTACGCCGTAACTATTGCGTGACTCGTAAAACCAACTTATCGAAGGTTATGGCGAACTCTTCCCAAAGGCTACGACGTAACTATATTAGGTCAAATGAGGTTCCACGCACCGATACTTACGCCAGTAAATATTTCATCAACTACAACAGAACCAAGTTTATTGAAGACTACGGCGTAACCACTTATAAGGTTACCGTAACTAGATCTAGTGCAAAATATGGAGGAATTGAAGGTTATGACGAATCTTGTTATGGTTACGCCGAACCCGATCCGCCTATTAATACCGCACAAATTCCAAAGATTTCTAATCATCCCATTCCATACACAACAATCGAGAACGTGGGAAAAGCTCAAGGGTGTCTAGAGGAGCATACGGAGTTGTCTCCAAGGGAGAAATCACTCCCCACGATAAGCATTAGCATTTATATTTTCTTTACTTTCAATTCATGTATTTCGTACCTTTGAATATTGAATTGGTTTGTATGATTAATATGAGCTGCTAAGAACCTCTTGGTTTTGGTCTAGTTATGATTCCTTAATTTTTTGTTTATGCTAACATTACTTTTGTACAATTATTTCTAAGTGTATGCATGCATAGTTTATTGGTAGCCACCCTTGGTTCGGTAGTTTTGAATGACGGTAGAGGCAAATTGCCTAGAGATATGACCAATCGACCCTAGGTGAGCTGGATCGAGATGGAAGGGTAAGATATGACCAACAAACGACCCTTTCTACTTGTGCGATTTGACCAACTAATCACCTACCGCTTGGATGAACTTAAGAATTAGGGGTGAGTGTTTGTTGCTAACGCCCGGCACTCACTATTATAGATCTAGCATGTAGCGGTACTTAATGACTTGGATTAGGGACCAGAACAACAGGACTTATGAGGGGACACCGACTTTTCCTGTGGTGGCATCTTTGCCGATTGGTTAGGCGAATTGACCAAATGATGTCCTCTCGACTTTGACCCCACCAAGTAATTGGAAGTAAGTAGACGTAGACATAACTAGCTAGGAGGATTAACTAGGTTAGCACCACTCTCCTCTATTGATTTACCCTTTACCATTTATCTGCTTTTATTTGCTTTATTCTGCTTTAGTAGTTTAATTAATTAATTCCTTATCGAAACCGTTATTAATCTGTGACACCTAGACTTAGTAATAATCCAACACACATAGCTCTTGTGACGACCTCGGCTTTACCAATTACTACACTACACGCGACCGGGTACACTGCCCGTTAGTGCACTAGGGTAGACCATAGGTATAACGAGACTTTATAAAATATTAAAACACGGTCAAGAAAACTCGCATCAAGTTTTTTATCACGGGAGTTATATTAGGATTAATATTAAGTCTTTTATTTCGTTTTAAACTTTTCTACTATTCTCACGATCATTTTTTGAGTTTTCAGGTACCATGGAAGTTGTTAACATCGATGACCTCACATTTTTTAGGAATATTTGGCGTTGACAAGATCGGAACAAGGGCTGGGTCTCGTAAGACCGGAAATTGGAGCGGATCTCCGCTTCGAAATCAAAGATCAATTTATGAGGGAGCTTCGTGCTAACCCTTTTTCAGGAAACCGGGACGAAGATGCATATGAGAACGTTGAAAATGTCCTATACATCGCTAGCCTTTTCAACATTCCGGGCGTGTCTCATGATACTGTTATGCTAAGGTTGTTCCCAATGACTCTTACCGGAGCCGCGTAAGATGGATCGAAGATTGCCCACGGGCAATTAATACTGGGCTCTACTTAAGAAGCACTTTATTCGAGATATTGTCCGCCATCAAGATTTCTAACCACTTTTGAGATCCATAATTTTAGATAAGAAGATGACGAAACGTTGTATCAAGCCCGGGATAGATACAACGATCTCCTTTACAAGTGTCCTACACATGATCCGAACAACCAAAGAAGGTCAACATTTTCTACAAAGGAATTAACGTAACTACAAGACAAATGTTGGACTATCAAGGACCTATCCCGAACATGACTCCTACTCTTGCAATTGAAGCCATTCAAAAAATGGCTGATCACTCTCAAAAATGGCACGACGGAGGAAGTAAAAGAATCCAAGGCGGAAATTTTGACGAAATTGCAGCAATCGCTAGTAAAATTTAAAATCTTAGTCGAGATATGCTGAAGGTCAGAGAAACCGTTCATGCCATCCAAGTGGGTTGTGAAAGCTGTGGAGGAGGACATCTCACGAAAAATTATCCTCATAACGACGAAGAAATTGAAGAAGCCAAGTATGGAGAAAATCGACCGTTTTACGGAGATAATCAAAATAGTAACGGGTATCGTGGAAATTACAACCGTGGGCCTTTTGGAGAAAGAAAGCCCAGTCTTGAAGAAACAATTAACAAGTTCCTGGAGAGTTCAGCCCAAAGACAAAAGGAGCAAGATGAGTGGTTAAAAGAATTCCAGGAAAACACTGACAGGAACCTTTCCAAGCACGACACAACCCTAAAAAACCTAGAATCTATGGTGGAAAAGCTCAGTGAAAAAGTAAGGATGAATCACAATAAACCTGAAGAATCGAAACCAGCTATGGAATGTAAAGTGATTTTTGCTGATGATAACTCAAAGGTTCAGGCTAATGATACGGATTCAGGGGTTAATCCCCGTCAACAGATCCGAAATACTACCAGAATCTCGCTTTATGAGTTACGGTAACTATGTTTTTGACAATGATATCGGGTTATGAAGAATATTGATGAAAACGACTCTAACGAGTTACGCCAGAACCAAGAATCTCGCTTATGGTGTAATCGGGAGACGGGCGTAAAAATTCCTCAAAGTAGATGATAACGCTACACGCGTCGTTCGGGGTCAAGGAAACTTCCTTTCTTCGAGCAAGTTTTATAACACCCTAGGCAATGAACCTAATCGTTGTAGTGTAGTAATTAGGGTAAGCCACGGTATTGATATCGCTCTCTAGGGAATAGGAATGCTAGTAAGGAGTTACTACGCTAAGGTTAAGGTTGAGGAAGATTATTTTTATCTTTTATGTTTTATGAAAATGGAAAGGTACGAATCTCGGTATTGGATTTGGGGTTGGTATTTCTACCGATTACTCTACTATTATCTAATTATCTAAACTAAGGTTGTGGGAGTCTATGTCTAATTAATGTGTGCTCGTATGATAGTTTAAAGATGTGTTTACTTAGTTTGTATTACTCCTTAATTATCTCCTATTGATGGTTGAGTGTCACGCCTTATTCCTAGTCAGTTGTGTGTCTAAAGTTGTAGGGTATCGCTTCTCCCTAACTCTTTGAACTTACCAAAGGGTCTTGTCTACAAACCCACTAGGATTATAAACTCCTACTCTAAGGCGCTCTTTGGATGGTTTAGCCTACAACTACTCGTAATTATATTCTAAGGTTCACAAAGATGAATCAAGCATTAGTACACAACGAATGGCCTATCGCATTACTAGATCATTAATCAACTAAGATAAGAAACAACCAATCAATATTCAATAATTAAGTTTCATACTTCCTAAGCAAACACACAAATAAATTAGCCGGACATGGAGAACATGCAAGCATACACACAAATAATCAAAGACATAATTGAATTAATGAAGTAAAGACTTATCTTGATGTAAGATAGGGTTTAAAACCCTAAAATATTGTACAAGACACCTTAGGTTCGGTTTTAGGTTTTTACCCAAAGACTCTCCACACAAAGACCGAAAAATTCGGATTCTATATATAGGATTACAATTGCGACGGCGCCACCTTATGTTTAGTGACGCCGTGTCGCCGCCATTAGGGTTTCGCCTTGGCCACGTTAACCTTGCGACGGCGTCACCTTAAGTCCGCGACGCCGTCCTCTTCGACTTTCGACGTCGTCGGATTGCATCTAGGCCGCCCGAGTAGCGACGGCCTACTCTTTTCACAACTAGACGCCGCCTCTTGAAAATACGAGTTTTGGGTTCCGCCCGTCACATAATTTTGGGACGGCCACAATGTAGCACCCGACGCCGCCGCTTCTACTTTCAAAGAATCGTGAGTGTCTCGATTTTGACTTTGGCCATTTTCTTCATATATTCGCGCTTTTCATCTAAATAAGTGCCATTCCAAAGATTTTGCCTTCACGAGACCTAAAAAGTGAAAAGGAACGATATTAAGCAATAACGGATACAAAAGTGATCAAATAAGGACTTAAACGACCCCTCAAAATGGTACCTTTAAAACCTTATCAAATATCCCTACACTTGTTATTTGCTTGTCCTCAAGCAAATGTGCTTTTAGCCAATTAATTTATAAGTTAGGGGTTATGAAGCATTAATTCAAAACGGTCCACAACACATATAAGCCCCAAGAAAGTCATAACAAGCACGGAATTACATACTAGCACCTCACATGGGGTGTTTGGATACTCACATCTCTCTCGGTGTATATATGAAATATAACAAATAGGAAATGGAAGATAAACACTCATTAACCGGTCCTAGTACATAGATTACCATAGGCTTGAGAATAGATCAAACCTCCATCGCTTTGGCGTGAAGCACCTAGGAAAGACTATCAAAGAGGTCTTTTAAAGGGTTGTAATGTTAGGCTTACGGTAGGGAAATAAGGGTTTGATGGGATAGGCTATTTAGTGGTGGCAAGTCAAAATCTTTATGTTAATCAGATATGAAGAATGGCGTTGCTAAGCCAAGACTCGACACTCTAAACTCTAGATAACTGAAATAAATAAACATAAATTTAAAGATAGATGTAGGATGGTAGCCCGTATTTTTTTTTTCATACACTTTTACTCTACCATCCTCTACGATAACATCAAAATACTAGGGATTTATAGGCACATCCCTACACTTGAGTTTTTATTACTCTAACACTAATTTGACCCGAATTGAAAGATAAAAACACTTGGGGTACATTATTACGCAAACAAAGGAATTTGAATTTAACGCCCTTCCGTCATTTCATAAACTTTAACTTTTCCCATGAATCCCAATCGTCCCAAACTCGTATACAAAGGATATGACTCGACTTAGCAACTTATGCAAGCAACTAGATAATTGAACTAAGGGTTTGGGGTGATAATAATGCACTAAAAGTGAGTGCATAAAGGGTAGGCTAAGGCGATTTGGGTGTATATTTGGGGTGGGGTGTAAACAATGCTCTTCATTGATATTCGGAAAACCGAAACATCACGAGAACCGCGAAAAGGATAGGCTCGAGGGTTAACTAAGAGTATCGTGTACTAAAGATGAGTACAACGCAAAGGGTGTGGGGAATTACTCAACCAAGTGGAAGAAGTAATTATATTACATGTATCAAACAAGGGTTATCCTAATGCCTCTTATCATTTAGTTAATCCTAACTACACAAGTGTAGCCTCACTTGCGATCTCGGAATGCATCACAAAACAAGTTCTAGAATCTAATATACTACGGTTCACACTCTAAGCATTAAAGATGAATGCTTTAATTCCTACTAATCTAAGGGCGATCCTCACATTTTGGTGGAATTTAGGTGGTAAAGGGTTTTGTGCTAGTCATGCAACTTCCTATCCATGAGACGCTTTTGTTAAGACTAATGGCCCACTCTTATATGTCATGATAAATTTTAAATTTGGTGCCAAAATTACCCTAACCAACATTTTCTCATGGTTTATTACACAATCACAATTGACAAAGCAAATAGTCAAGGATAAGCATAGTTTCAAAGTTCCCGCTTTATTTTCCCTCCCTACACTTAAACCGAACATTGTCCCCAATGTTCCCGAAAGTATCAAAGTTATGATAAAAGAAGGTAATTAAAAACGAAGAAACTAATACCCCCGACTAGCTCGGTAGGATCCGTGTAAAGTGGTGGTTAAATCTTTCCAAGAAGAATTATTGCGTGAAAAGCTCCTTCCAATCTTATGTAACTTCTTCTTGACAAACTAAACCCGCACACTTGAAGAAAACAAACGAAACCTTCAGCGTAAAATCGGCGGTAATAATATATATAAGACTCGATTTAAACTAGGATATAATGCTTGTGGAATGGATGTTTACAGAATTTCTAAGAAAATTAAGACCGGAAAATTCCAAAATTTATAAGTAGCTCGTAAAACGAGAAAAGTAATCTGATGTTTTACTCCTTCCCGACGCCAAGTTGCAATCTCGACGCCGTCAGTTATCCCGACAAAAGCGGTCCGCGATTTTCGAAAAATTCGGAAAATTTACCTCTTTAGAATCTGGAAAATTTCGCAAAACATCCATTATGACTCGATACAAGCATTTGACTCGAACAAACAAACATAAATATCTTTTAGTTAATTGTTATTCTCATGTTTACGTTTCTTTTGAAAACGCGTGTAATCCTCCCTACACTTATCCCTTATGTAAAATACCTTTATATGCAATTAAGACGAGGTTAAAACAAAATAAAGCATTTTACAAATTTAAACATGAGGATAAACAATTAATAAAAGATATATGACACTAACAAGCAAACAATTAAGCATGGGTTGCCTCCCACGAAGCGCTTTTCTTTATTTAAGAGTCTTGTAGCTAGACTCATAGTCGTGCTCTACGCTTTTCTCATTACCGCCTCTTGACGGTCTCTAATGGGGATTCCATGTTGTAGAAGTGCCCTAACATGCACTTCTTTAAGAGTTCATCCTCTCCCAATTGGTTCTATATTCCGTCCTAGGCTCAAGCAATCCTTATAGAATCCAAAATCTTAGCCATAACATAATCAACACCTTTTTCCCTATCCTCATCATTCCTATAATAGACTGACAGTTTAAGTTCCTTTTCATCATTAGAGAGTGATGAAAACTTCTCAATCTTAAACGGCATTTGGTAAGCTATGTCATCGGTCTCATTCTTGAATCGCACTACTCCTAACGAGGGGTCATAGGTTATCCCGGTGCTTTATATGAAAGGTTTTCCTAGAATAACATAGGACAAACTAGAGTCTATGGCCGTGCTAATATCATCCACAATTATGAAGTCCGTAGGAAACGTGAAACTACCTACATAAACGGGCAATCCCTTAACTCTACCAAGAAAATTGCAACTAAAATTAGGATCATTGGGGTCTTGCCTAGTTGGAATAGGCTTCTTCAATATCCAATTGTAGTAGGTGCTAGTCATTATGTTGATTGGGACTTGCGATCAATGTAAGCTTTTGCCACAAAAGGTGTCCTATGACACATGGTATGTTAAGATTCCAAGGGTTCCCGAACTTGATTCGAGGACTTTTCCTAACATACATGCGACGGAGGTCACGCACTAAGTGAGGTGGCGAGATAGTTCTTCTTCCGTAGGAAATTTGTTGAAATAGTCAATGTCTACTTCATCTACTTCCTCGGTATTTCCTCATCCGCAAGTGTATAGTCCTCTTCGTCATTTGTTTCATCAGTTTAACTAAGGCGATGGCATTGACGAATTGGACATGCTTTAGCTTGCTTGGATCCTTAATCTCTATGCTCAAGGCTCGGAGTTGAGATAGCACTAACCTTCTTATCACTATTAGCTATGGCTTTCAAAAGGTTGTCTATTTTCCTATCCATCTCGGCTTGTTGATTGTTAAAGCAGTCCGAGAGCTTAGCCATTTGGGTTTCTTGGGATGCAACTAGGTTTTGCAACATCCCTTCGATGTTTTGTTGGTTAGGACCGTTAGGTGGGGGCCATGAGAAATCATTAGAAGTGAATTCTTTGGTTTGTCCCCAATAAAAGTCGGGCTTGTTTTTCCATGCTTCACGGGTTTCACTAAAATTCCTAGGTCCGGTGTTGTAGGAATCTTCCTCCCGCTCCATTAATACGCGAGGATGCGTAGTCATGTAAGCGTGTTCGGGATCGGTGCTAGTCTTGCGCGTGTTATGAGGATCACAAAACGGCTCGCATGAGGAAGAAGCTTTGTTCACATGGTGTGAAGACTTAGGATTTTCGAGGAACTCATGAGGAATTTAACTTGATCTTCAAGTTCGATCATCCACGGTCGGGAGGAGGCAAGGAGATTGCCTTGACGGTTTTGGGCAGCTCACGGGGTCATCCAAACTTTCGTTGTCATAGAGGCGAGGTCCTCTATTATTTCCCATGATTCTTCCGCAGTGAGATCACTAAGTTTTCCACCGCCGCTTGGTCTATGGATCGCTTAGTGGGAAGTTGACATGATCATAAAAGATTTGGACTTGGAGCCAAAGATCAATGCCGTGATGAGGACTTTATGAAGTAAGTCCTGAATCGGGTCCATGCTTCAGAGAGATTCACCTTGACGTTGTTGGAACATCAAGATGTCATTCCTAAGCTTAGTGGTTCTCCCGGTGGGAAAAATTGAGCAAGGAAGCGAGAAGTAAGATCATCCCAACTTGAGATGGAGCCATGGAAGTCGCCAAGCCAATTACTAGCTTGGTCCCGTAGAGAGAATTGGAAGAGACGCAGCGCGTGGTCTCCCGAGTAGTAGCATCAAGGTCGATGGAATCGACGATTTTGAGGAAATCCTCGATGTCGATTTGGATCTTCTGAACGAAGTCCATGGAATGCACATCCGCTTTGCACCAACCGGATGGTGTCGGATCGCAGGCCGTAGTTTGGGCTTGGTCGGGAAGCTCAATGGTGTTCCTATAGCCTAGGTGGCTTGGTCTCAGTACTCACCAAGAGTACGGGCTCTTGGCGGTCATTTGGTGGTATGTTGATGAATGGTAGTGGGTTATCACCTTCCATGATGAAAAGTGATGGGGTTACGAACAAAGGTTACGTAAGAAGGGGATAGACTATGAGAAAGCTAAAATGAGAAAAAGTTTACTTGATAGGAATCAAGCAAAGAAACCTATACGAGGTGGACTACTAACTAGCTATTCTATTCCCAGCAGTGGCGCTAAAAACTTGATAATGCTACACGCTGCTCGGGGTCAAGGAAACTTCCTTTTCTTCGAGCAAGTTTTATAACACCCTAGGCGTTGAACCTAATCGTTGTAGTGTAGTAATTAGGGTAAGCCACGGGTATTGATATCGTTCTCTGGGGAATAGGAATGCTAGTAAGGAGTTACTACGCTAAGGTTAAGGTTGAGGAAGATTATTTTTATCTTTTATGTTTTATGAAAAGGAAAGGCACGAATCTCGGTATTGGATTTGGGGGTTGGTATTTCACCGATTACTCTACTATTATCTAATTATCTAAACTAAGGTTGTGGAGTCTATGTCTAATTAATGTGTGCTCGTATGATAGTTTAAAGATGTGTTTACTTAGTTTGTATTACTCCTTAATTATCTCCTATTTATGGTTGAGTGTCACGCCTTATTCCTAGTTGCGTTGTGTGTCTAAAGTTGTAGGTATGCGTTTCTCCTAACTCTTTGAACTTACCAAAGGGTCTTGTCTACAAACCCACTAGGATTATAAACCCTACCTAAGGCGCCTTTGGATTGTTTAGCCTACAACTACTCGTAATTATATTCTAAGGTTCACAAAGATGAATCAAGCATTAAGTACACAACGAATGGCCTATCGCATTACTAGATCATTAATCAACTAAG
>CM040243.1:183561363-183785748 GCA_022545495.1 Chrysanthemum lavandulifolium | reverse complement strand
CATGTATGTCATTAAAAAATGTGTCACTAACAATATATCATGAAACTATATAATCACTAGAAACGTGTCATTAGAAATGTATCAAGAAGTTATGTGTCACTAAAAAATATATCAAAAACTATAGTGTGTCACTATAAATGTATTATGAAAATTTGTGTCACTAAAAAATGTAAAAAAAATTAGTGTTTATATTAGTTTTAGAAAATAATTCGTTAGCATTTGGTGTAAGAATTCAAACGTCATGTCAATTGTAAAAAAAGTCAAATGTAAAGTTAATGGATTAAAAATAGGTGGTGCGTATTATGAGGAAAACATAATGCCATTATTCTTTTGCTATTTTTACAATTATGCCACTAATTATTAAGATTTTAATCGAGTGGGGTTATTCATACGGTGGCTATAATTTTAGTTAAACCCTCTCTAGTGTTTAGGGGTACTTTTTGTCCCCCCTTTGTCCCCCTCTCTCTCCCACATGGCGGCTGTGGGTCCCCCGACATGGCTGTACCAAAAACCTTTTTTTTTAATTGTGTAGTGTTTAGGTATATGTATAGTGTATTTATTTGTGTAGTGTTTTTATATGTATAGTGTTTTTAATTGTGTAGTGTTTTTATATGGTATTTATTTTCGTTACTTTTTATAAAAAGTTTATAAAAAAGTTTATAAAAAAGTTTATAAAAAGGTTTATAAAAATTTATAAAAAGTTTATAAAAATTTATAAAAAGTTTATAAAAAAGTTTAAAAAAAGTTTATAAAAAAAGTTTATAAAAAAAAGTTTATAAAAAGTTTATTAAAAAAGTTTATAAAAAAAAGTTTATAAAAAAAGTTTATAAAAAGTAACGTAAAATAAATACCAAATAAAAACACTATACATATAAAACACTACACAAATAAATACACTATACATATACCTAAACACTAAACAGTTAAATTAAAAAAAAAAAATTAAATTGGTACAGCCATGTGGGAGGGACCCACAGCCGCATGTGGGAGAGAGAGGGAGAAAAAAGGGGGACAAAAAGTACCGGGGCCCACTAGGGTTTGCAGGTCCAAGGGGTAGACCCCGTATGAATAGTAGGACCCTTTTAATCTCATCTTGATTGTTTAATCTAACGGTCCACAACTGTACCTATTATTTTTCACTAATCCTATTTTGATAACAATTCTTTGCACATGCTAAGCAAGATCATTACATGTGAACTCAATCTATTTGTCTGAAGTTATACCCGTGATCCCTGGTTGTGAACTAATAATAGGCCATGTTCTGTCATTCTTCACAAATTGCTACTTGAACCTGCAAGTATAAACGAAATAGTTTTATAAAGCTATTGGGGTGACATTATCTTAAAATGATAATAGGTGCTTAATAATTAATTCCCAAGCTCGCTACTTTAACACCTAATATGTAAAATCAAAATGTAAAGTAACACATTGACTTATTAATCTAAGTTTTTTTTAATAAGATGCAAAGCATGTTCTAACCGATAACTAAAAACAACGCACTTTACTCGTAAGTAACTCCGATATGTATTGCAATTTCCTCACTTGTGATCGTTGAGTAATTTGTCAATCTGCTAGAATTCAATTGTAAAGGACACATATTATATCTTAAATAATGCAAAAAAATAACTAAACTATGTAATTATACATAGGATTTGTTTCAAATAGGAGAATACATTGTCCATAATAAAATTTATGGTTCATATAAAATTGTTTTGCTTTCTACCTCAACTATGAAATGGGTTTTACTTTTGGCTGCTAGAAATTGGTGATTGACCAATTATGAATGCGAACACTATTTCGGGGGGATCAACAGTTGGTGTTTTCTTAAAACAACAAAAAACTAAATGCAACTGATATGTCGGACAAAACTTAGTATAATATACTTTATAAAGTACGCAATAAAGGGAGCTTACTGTACAAAATCTAAGCTACTGATCTCAACTAACGGTACAAATCAGAAAAAAGAAGTACACTAATACAAAAAAAAAAAAATAGGAAACTAACCAGGAACATAGCGACTCGAACCCAAATCAGTTCCACAATCACAGAAGAGAGCACCATCAAGCATCTGATGCTGGCAACACAAAACAAAAATAAGTATTCTCTCCTAACATAGAGTTCAACAAAATGTTATGATAACTGATCAAATGTCTAAATGCCCTATAATATAGACAAAATAAAGAAACCGTATGGAGCTAGTCAAAGTTATTCTAGATATGTAATGTTACTAAATGGCAAACATACCATTGGAAATGTCAGCTCAGTGTTAGCAACTACGCATGACCTACCACATCCAACTGCACCCTCGCCATACCCTCGCATACTACCAAGTCCCCCTATGGCAAACGCTTGGTAAGGTGATATATCACCTACAATAGAACCACCTGTAAGGCTGCCACATATATATAGTGTGAGAAATATATAAACAAAAATATATCACTTTTTATAAAGATTCAGTTTTTGTAATTCAAAAATTAATTTTTTCGAACTAATTATTATCATAACTGATAAAAAATGAATTGTCATATACAAACTTTAGTACTTTAACAATACATAATTACACGTTTAGGTCAATTTATCTATTAGTTTCTTTATTAATCATAATTTCCAAACAGCTGATTAAGTTAATTTCATCAATACAACTTTAGACAACAGAAGCACATCCAAAGACTATCTCATACAACAGGCCTTGTTACAGCTAGATATCCGATTATGATTTATTATCAAATAATTAATTTCAAAAAAAAAAAACCAAACACCCCTTAATTCTAGTATCATATTTGCATTGTTGTGAGTCAAAATCCCTTCTTGATATCGGTGGTGGAGTAATCTGATAAATACCACAATCCGGGTTTCAGTTTTGAAAATCATGAAGGTGGTTATAAAGAATATATAAATTTTCACTTAAATTTCCATACCTTTGATGCTTTCCCCTGTGTTGCTAGATCTTGCATACTGATCTCAATGACACCCGAATGTCAGGGTCCACATGGAACCCATGTGTCGTCTGATGTTTTGATGAAGAACATAGCATCTTGCGTTTTACGTACAGGTTCAAATAAGACCCCATTTACCTATGACCAAAGAAAAGATAAGGTTTTTTACTTATGCTCAAACCTCCTAAGTTTCCATATTAAATAAGTAACGACTACTTCGGCAATGACATGGCTAATTGATTAAGTTAGACGAAAATTGTTTAGTGTGCAGATCAGAGCCGACCCGTTTTGACATCTTACCCGTCTCGCCCGTTTTGCCATCCCAATAAAAAAAACTACAAAAAGAAAAACCACAAAACAAATTCCTGAACATGGACACTTATACAAACTGCAATATCTGAACCAGAAAACCCTTCGGTTTTATACCCCAATTTTTCAAAGTCACGATCAGTTAGACTGTGAGGCGTATCTCCAAGGTGTACCTATTTGCATCAATTTAACGACAGAGACAAGATTTACTCAGTTGGTCATCAAAATTTTCTTAAATAACAATATAAGAATAAACTTGTTTTAAGATAGAATGTATAAGCAAGACTATTCTACATTATATTGTTACCTTGAACATGTGCTTCTATCGGTAGTATTGAAACCTTACTTCATGCCAAGGTCTGCATGATATACTGTCCCATATGAACCTGTAAAAAATTATGATATACTGTCCCATATGCTCCCAACTAACTAAATCCACCACCCTTATTGCATTTTTTTTACTTTTAAACATAGCCCTTAGGGCTACAAATAGCAAAACCCAAATGTTATATCTATGTTTAAAAATGTTAGATTTAATGACTCAGATGTACATATAAATATACATTAACTAACAGGATAAATGAAAAGAATATATTCGTGTTTTATGCAAAAAACAGTATAAAGAAATAAAAAGGGGGGATGGTACATCTTGACGAGATAAATGATCAAGTTCTTTTGACGAGCATGGCCATAGATCCATAAAACTATATCTTGATATAACATCTTGCAAAGAATTATCTAAAGTCGATGCTCGACCCTTCACTATTTTTTGTTCATTCCGGAGTTTACGGGTTTGACATTTAACTCGAAAGGGCTTCCTTCCTTCTTTGTTCCACTTGGATGTATATATCGAATTTAATTTGTATAAAACCCTTTATATAAAATATATATTTATAATATGTCATATATGTCATATAGGAGTCCAAAGTATGTAGTATGCATCATTACCTTTAACATCAAGTTAGTATGCATCATTACCTTTAAGATCCCCATATGTCTACTCAAACCGAACAAACCTCTTCCAAACCTAGAATCATAATTAGCTAATTATATACTAAAATAAGTACATAACTATATTAAAATTAAATACAACGATGACAAAAACAGTGATAAGAGTACAGAAGTTAAGATCAATGCACCTCAACAGAGTCTTCAGGTGGAAGGGAGATCAATGCACGTTCAAATAAAGCCCTTATATTTCTATCATCATTCAAGCGTGACAAAAAATCAAATCATTAGGGTTAGAAAAAAGAGGTGTACCTTTTCTGTTAAGCTATATTTATATGCATAATCTATTCCTTAAATATAGCTTAACAATATCAATTTTTTAAGCATTACTTACTTATTTTGTATTTGTAAATCACAAAAACTGTCTTGGTCTAGTGCTTGAAGCATTTGTATGTGGATTAAATGACTCATGTTCGAATCTTGCAAAAGACACTTTTTTAAACTAATTAATCCGAATTTTAGTTGCTTATATAATTAAATTTCGAAATTTAATGCATAGCTAATTAAATTTCGAAAATAATTGCTTAGGTGGACAACTTATGATTACATGGCATTAAAAAGAATTACATGACATTGAGGTGGACATTTGTGAAATAATCTACGTATCATGCCTCATGTATATATATATATATATATATATATATATATGAGGCATTAACAGAGGCATTTAATGCCACCTCAATGCCACATAATCAAATTTCATGCCACATAAGCATTTGTTGTCCAACTAAGCAATTAATTGTTAATTTTCGATTTTTTTTTTTTTTTTTTTTTTTTTTGTAATTTTCGGAATTTTTTTAAACATTTTTGAAAATTGTTTATAAAAAAAGTTCCTTGCAAGGTTTGAACCTTGGTTGTTTTGATAAATAACTTGTGTGTTTACCACTTAGGCAACAAACTATTTTGATAATTATGTTGCATATTATAATCTATAAATGCCTATAATTATATTGGAATCCTATACTAAATACATATCTTTTCCTTAAATATAGTTTCACAAAATAGTATTTTATTTATTCATCACACAAAACCCTAATTATTCTTCTTTCATCTTCCGTAATTTTATTCTCCTGCTTTCATTGCAATATGTGTTAAATTGTGTCATTATCAGTCAGTGTATTTGATTATCATTTGCTAAATAATTACTACATGTTTATCATTTGCTTTAGGTCCCTCAGTAATGGGGTTGCGACCAATATGGTGGTACGTGTTCAATTCAAGCTTCAGGTTTTAAGTTGCATAAGGTAAGCAAAGTATACAATTGTAATTTACATTAGTTTAGTTTATTAGCAAACAAAAATCAAACTCAATTCATTGACAAAGAAAGTTAAAAAGATGTATAAGAATTAATTGCTTGCTTTAACAAAAAGAACATTATGTTTTGCCATTCTCTTACGCATATTTAATGTCCTTTAATCAATAATCAACCAATGTAGTTTTCTGTATTTATTGGACTGCAAATAAGGTCCTATTAATACAATAAAGTATTTCAATTTTATGTATAAATACACATGACATTCAGATAGACATGCAACAACTGTAGTTAAGCTTGATATATTAGTTAAAATCGTGTTTGTAGCACTTCCCACCAATAAGCATAGACACAGGTTCGAAAGTCTTTCTGCTACTTTTGCCATTAATGCCGGTGTTTATCATAATGATATCATGTGTTTGGGAGTGCAAATCGTATGATTTGCTGTTACCATTCAAATACTATTTTCATGCTCAGAGGTGAAGACATTGAAAAAGAAAGTATCAGTTTGACCACCAGTGGAGTCAAAGTGTCGGGGAAGTTAATGGAGAGGAAAACTTCTTACAGCTTTACATTTACAAATCTTTATCTGAGTGTTTTTTTTCTGATGCGGTTTATTGCTCGTGATATGGGGTTCAAACATTCTTTGGACCAGCCAAGCATCAGTGTAGCACTAATGTCGACAGCAGACATGTCGAGATTCTATCGTTGTCGCATAGATGCTTACAAAGCAGTCTTTATACACATTCAAACCGCCAATTTTATAGAGAATGCAACATCTACTAAGCACGATTGATTTCATTTTGGCAATCGGTGTTGTTATTCAAAAACTGTAATATATTACCCAGGAGACCAATGATGGCCCAGAAAAACATGATCACAGCGCAAGGAAAGTTTGATCCTAATCAAAACACTGGCATTTCTATTCAAAACTGCACTATGGGGACTTAAGCAATGTTCAAACATTTTTGGGGTGGCCTTGGAAGAACTATTCAACTACAATTTATGTTAACAACATGATGAGTAGCTTTATTGATCCAAAGGGATGGATGCCATGGGTGGGCACATCAGCTCCCAACACAATATTTTACGCAAAATTTCGTAATTATGGTCCAGGTGTGGTGACAAATAATAGAGTCACATGGAAAGGGCTCAAATTCATAACGAGCAAGGAAGCGAGTAAGTTTACTGTCAACCCGTACGCTCATCATAGTAGAGGACATTGTGTATATTTTATTGATATTTATCTTATTATTCCTTCAGAGGCTCAATAGTTGTAATGATTTTGATGGATAAATTGGAAGGAAGGCTCTTCTTCTTGGAAGTTTTATGGGCATGGTATATAAACCATGCTAAATTCTCTAACTACTCTTCCATCAATTACATGTAAGATCAGATGGTCTTAGCTTATCGTTTATGTTATGTATATTAGTAGATTTGATTTACTATCTTTACCCTGATGATGTTTGTAACTGTTTCAAAGGAACGTAACATTTGTCAACTTGATGTGATTCGAGGAAGTAGAGAAGTGACCGGTGATGGGATGTTGCTTATGGTTCTAAAAGATTTCACTGTACGCGATTAATCGTATAGGGTTATATTACTCTTTGAACTCGGAATGAAAATTTAGTCCTTCCAGAACAGGTATGAAGTCGGAGAGCTAAGCCACGCGTGCCATTGTAGCTTGGAATGGTCATTACCAGAAACGGTTGTGTGCGATGCGTTTTAAAAACCATAATAAATGTGTATTTAGTTTATGTTGAAATTAGTCGGTCATTTGACTTTATTCTATATATTTACGTTAGTGCAGGATATATACATATGGGGTAAATTGAAGGTTTGCAAGGTCGGTTCAAGTTTTGGTTCAGCAATGGTTGCATGGATGAATCTCAAAAAGCATTGAGGGTACTTGATATATGTAAAGAGAAAATAAAGGTATGCATAGATCTGTATATAGTTTTTTGTAGGTTGAGAGTGTAAAGGTTAAACCTACAATCGTACATGTTATCATTTGTATTAGGCGTGCGTAAAATACTTATGAAATGTTGCGTTAATAATGTTGGGTTCAAACAATTTTTGAGGAACAAGTGGCGACCATGAATCTGTAATATATCTTTATCTGAGGGAAACTGTTCATGGTTTGAGATCCATCGTGTTTGGCTGCAAGTTTCTGTGTCAGTTTGTCAACTACCAGAATCTATCCTTCTAACTTAAAATGCAGTTGATTTCTTTAATATAAAATTGGGAGACGGAATTCATGTTCAAATATTGGAAGATGGAATTCATGTTCAGCTCTTGAATCTGGTCGTCAAATTTTAAAATAAATTGAACCCTTTAAGGTTTTTACAGACTTAAACTTATTATAGGGTGTGATGGTTAATATTAAATGTCTTCAAATAGGTTCGAACAAACTTGAAATTATCGCTCTCTTGCAGTAACAAGATAGTCATCTCTCATTTCATATTTTAGAAGTCTAAACTTACCTTCTCATTCAGGTAAAACTCCTTAAAATATTCTTGCATTGTATGTCATATGTTCCTATAAAAATGGGTGTATGTTGTCTGCTCTTTTTGGCCACTACTCTCTAAAGGGGTAGTTGTTTACTGCATTTTCAGAATATCTTTAGTGTTGTATATCACTAATCCTATAAATTTTGAAATATAATAGGCTAACTTGAACCATCGATATAAATATAAGATCTCATCCTTTCAAGAAGAAAAGGACGCTTGCATAAGTTTAGATGTACTGTAAGGGTTCGACATCATAGATAGGATCAACAACATGCTGTTGACAAAGTGTTTCGAAAGAGTTTGATGTGCTGATGTTTTTGTTATTGCTGCAAGAAATGCTACCCTCCTTGTACATGAACACGAAAATAAAATACACCTTTAGTATTAATTTGTGAATTTAGTAATGGTTGTAAATGTCAGCACATGTTGGCAAGCCGTATTGGCATGTTCCTGTAGGAAGAAGAGACTCGAGAACATGTGGCTTTGCCTACGTGGAAACAATTGAACCTGCTAATGAGATTTGAGGATTTTAGATTACGTAAGCCTTTACACTATTGTCAAAGATACCCACGTTTACTCAATATTTAGATCGCTTGACTATCCATTTTAATTATAAGCTGACTAGAATATGTGTGCAACTCGCTTGGAGTCACGTTGTTGAATAAAAGATCGAAAGAGCAACACAGTTTGAAACACCTACCTGGAAGCAACCACGGATGTGAAGATGCGCGCACAGGGTGTTTTCCTCAAATAGTTTTGTAGTGCGTGAAACTATGTGTTAAATGTAAGCATACCAACTATAATCTTACACTAACAATCAAATGTTTTTTTTAAATAAAATGATTTTGGAGGTTGTAAGCATTTACAAAACGTCTACGACGACCAGTCCCACAATTGTTTCTATGGACCCATTAGAGATTATAACCCAAATCATCCCATCCGAAAATAAACGAGTGAAAGTGCCAACTACTGCTGCTTAAAAACATCATTATGTGCTCTACTTAAAAACATCATCTGTTATATGCCTCTTTTGATAAGTTTCTATTAACGACAAATAAGCACTATCAATATTAAAGAGCAAGACAAACCATTTGATGAAAACTGGCATTGATCCCAATATTTACAACTTCCGCTTGTGCAGGTACCTGATTCAGTCATCCTCTTACGAAGAAATTGGGTTGTGGATTTCAAAACTATCTAGCCTTCAATCTCTAAGATTAAGGTCAAAGGATAAAATGGGTCGGCCGTCAGAGCTCATTATTAAACCATTTTCAAGTCCTGGGAATCTCTCTCAACTATACTTACTAGGACATTTACGGGAATGTCTTTCTTGGTACCAAATGCCTTGAACCAGAAGTTCAAAGGGATGCAGACACAACAACTACAAGAAGGAATGATTCCGGTTCAGATAGCTGGATATGCACATCCTTGAAAGACTCAATCAAGTGTTGGTTATACGTATAGCTTATTTTTCGTTAACTTAAGTTTTTTAACAATATTTATAAGGCTTGCTCGCCCATCAAACGAGCTATGCTTTGATACTTTGATACTTTGTTCTTGCGTACAACTTTGAAACTTTTTTTCTCTCATATTCGATAACCATTTATTTATTTTATTCTTAATGCATTCAATAAAAAATTTGGTACGTGTATATCTTATTTTCCGTTAACTTATTTTTTCAAAACGATAATTTCGCTATAGCAAATCATGTCAACGATAAATATAAGACATGCCCGCCCATTAGTATATATATATATATATACTATATATATATATATATATATATATATATATATATATATATATATATATATATATATATATATATATATATATATATATATTATATATATTAGCCCACCAATGGCGGCATGACTTATAATTATTTATTTGTTGTTTTTTGTTAAATTTAATTCATTTTTTAGAATTGTCAAACAATATTATAAAAAGTATATATAAACTGAAAATGACGTTATGAAAAAGACATAAATCAACCTCCTTCCAGCTATGATTTAATGCTTGAAAAGGGTGTTTTGAAAAGAATTAAGTTAATGAAAATAAGTTATAAACATACCAACTTATTTATTATTGCATTAAGAATGGAAAGAAGTAAATGTTCTTCGAATATGAGAAAATAAAAGTTAAAAAGGTATCCGCAAAAACAAAGTATATGGTTTAAATCAAATTCAAATACGAATAATCTTTTTTTTGTATCGTTGCCTCATCGTCTCCATTACAACACTCCTATGCTTGGTATTAGACTGTTGTTGTGCGCACTCTTCTTAAAAGTTATTTCATATCTCTGTATACATTGTATCTCATGTCGTAAAATTCCTTTTACCTTTCGGCAATATGGATACTTGTAATGTGGAGACCGACACTGAGATGCATGGACCACGAGTTCAAGTATTTTTCTTAGCTGCAATACCAACAACAAAATTAACCCAACTTATACTCTTTACTTCAATTTTCTAAACATGAAATATTATAAAAAGTAACATTAGGTAGTATACCTCTACAACAGGTTGTTGGCGAGCTTCTTAATTTTGTGCATCACGTTTAGCCATTGAGTTGTATGATGTGTTAACTTTTGATATGTAGTCGTTGATAACTAACTTAAATTTAACTTTTTTTCCCCATTAGATCGTAAACTTGAAAATCATCAATAGCATTTTCATAAAAGAAGCGTCGATAACTTATCTTGACGGGAGTTTAGCGTTATGTGTTGATAGTGATTTGTAATACTATGGAATATTAAGATAATGATAATCAGCTATAATAAAACAGGCTACATGGGATAGTGTTGGGTGTGCTTCCACTATGAGAGTTATGATAATCAAATAAAACTTTTAATAGCATGTCATTTTTTTCAGGTCAAGCTTGTGACTTTAAGGCATAACCTCTAACTTGATAAGCTAGTAAGCCATAAAACATATGCTTAGTGCAAACACCCATTTGGCTCCTATTTTACTTTAAAATACATAGCCAAGTAAATTACCCCCAAACATGATTATTTAATATGTGGCACTGCATATATAAATCCTTTTGTGAACACATGGAAAACTTATTATTTCATTGGTTGCTTTAAACAAACTTTTGTTGACTATCTTTTCTCCTGGAAATTCAAAAACGCTTCATTAAAGTTAAGGTAGTTAACGTACTTGTATCAACAGATGATCCTTTATGATGTGAGAATCAGTGCATCCTGAAAATCAACATGAGATAATTTAGTTTAGGACACAATAAATAAAATTGAGACAACCTTACCAAATTTCAAAGGAGTTCGTAAACGGTTTGAGGCAACATTAACATGCTCTTGGCATCTTTGAATAGCAATCAACATATATTAAAATGGATACTATACCTAAAGCTAAAATAAGTGCGATCGTTAGTGTCACCTTAACCCTGGAATTAAAAACACTTTATTCTATACTTTGTGAAAAGTCATTTTACCTGGTTTGATCTCACAAACAACCGTTGTCCCTTCATTCTCTCGAATCTTATAATGCATTCTCTTAATCCATCTTTGAAAGTCATTTGACTTGCTTTCATGTTAGAAATAATATTTGAATCCTGCACATGCGTACATAATCAAAAATTAAAACAATTGGCTAGTTCTTATATACATATACATATTTAAATCTAATCAAATATCAAAGTAATTAGTCGGTTCTTTTATATCCCGAAGGAAGCCCTTATTACACGCCTTTTAGTTGCGAACCTCTAAGTTCAACTTTATATACAATAAAATTCTCCGACTTATATGTTAGATACAATTATTTTCTACAAAAAAAATCATCTCGCAAAAAAAATCGTCTACAATGAGGTCACTGATAAATGACACACCTGAAATCTCGAATATGCAATTCATCGATACTAATGTCAACAAAATCTACTATATCCAGCTTCTTGTGTACCAATTATCCCATTTATGAGGTTTTACATTGTCAGAATCAAGATTGACCAAAAAGGTCTGCTTCCCGTCACCCGAGAGCCTACCAAAATAGTATAAAGTGTCTAAGGAAAAAACGCGGGTCATTCACAAGGACGCACACAACAGACATACCCTCTAGCATAAGGGCCATGTGCAATGCAATTTTCTATCCGCAATGTGCTGGGATGGTAGACAGATACTTTATATACATGGTAACACCCTTCCCAACATTAACACTCTTTCGATATTTTGGATTGGATCAAATCATATTCAAACTAAATATCGATGGTTCGGTTTGTATCAAAATCACACTTCTTTCTATTGAAGTTAAAGGTTTTGTTAGAATGTGTGACAACAAAAGAGACTGCAGTAGTGTCTGCGTTTGTGCAATTCCCTAGTTAATGTTGTATTATGTTTAGGTTATGGTGTTAGGTAACTTTAATAATGTGGTTAAAAGCTATAAATTAGTGAAAGAACTATAGTAATGTCTAGTTGTAAAAGAAAATTATAGCAAAAATGCAGCAACACGTGTATATAGAAATCAATAGTTTCACTTGCCTTGGAGCACATATAGTCTTTGACCATTGTTTGTATACATTCAGTTAGTATACTTTGCCGTCCATCACTAATACCTGTAACATCAACAGATTGCATAGGATAATATAAGTATAACTCGAAAAACTATTTACATTTAGCATTCATATAAAATTAACAACTACACTTGCCTTGAATTGTAGAAGGCAAATCGTAAATAGAAGCATAATTGGAAGTGGTACGTTGGTTGCTCAATTCCACTCTACCGGTATAAAACCAATAACAACTTCCGACGTAGCACTCTTTTGGGTCAAAAGTCATTTAGATTTCTAAATAAGCATTATTGAAATCAAGCACATATAGGGTTGATAAAATTACAAAATGGTTGACATATGTTATATGGATGCTTATAATCGAATGGAGAAAGTTAAGGTTAAGATTTTACTTGCATTAGCTGGTCACAAACATTTTTGGCTGCTGCAAAGTATGGTTGTTCAGGCTGAACTCGATGGCGGAAAATGTAGATTCTATTGAGCATGATACTTGATATTTGAAGCATATAATTTGAGCTCCAGGACATTGAACTTTGACCTCAACTACTTGATATTTGAAGAATATCGATAGCCTGCTTTCAATAACCTTTAAATAATATGTTAAATTAATTGTTAACCATTAACTATTTGTAATTTGCGTAAGTTGAGAATGTGGTTAATCCTTACCTGTTAGCACATTATCATTGTTATCGACCCTTTTTCTGATCTCATTGTATGGAGCAAACTCAAAATAATATTGTGGGAAATCGTCATTAGAAATTGTGTCAAAGTTTGTTGCATGGCCAAAAATGAGAGAGGTTTTGTGCTGAACAATACGTTGCCATTTCCTTGCAGGCTCACACCCAAAGCAAGAAATTTTGTATGCAGCGTTTTCTTGAAGCTTGTTCTTGAAGAAGTCTATGTCTTTTGCAGCCATGTTAGCTTGGATTGCATTACCCTGTAAATAAAGGAGTTTTTTATTGAATAATTGTAGTGGTTTAGAGTGTTATGAAATATTATAGTATGGCTGTAAAGAGCTGGTATACTTACCATGCGATCAATTAATGTGCATCATAAACCTGTTGGATCTGGGAGTTTTGGATTCCTTGCTATCCATTTTCGGTATACCTTAACTTCAATCATTTTATTGAAATCTGTGGGTTTAATTTCAGCTTGATTATCTCCGGTTGCTGTATTATCATTTTTCCTGCGCTTTTGGATAACGGATCTGAGTCCGCTGATGTTGCCATTCTTTCTGGTAGTTAACTGTGGAGGTCCTGCACAAAAAGATAAATAATAATAATAAGAGAATAAATAGCTAATATCTGGTAACAGGTGTCTTGAAGGGAAAATATCAAAAACCTTTGATGGATTTGCGACTTTTTTTCAGTTTAGCTTTTAAGTCTCGTTCCATACCTGGACACAACTGCCATTGCTAATGAAGAATGCAACCAAAACCTTATTCTAGTGTGATAGTCTAGTCAAGCAATACGGTTAATGATCTACCACACCTTATAACTAACCTTTCATAGTTGTGTGTTGGATCTCGAGCTAATCAAGTGAGGCAACATCGAGCTATCTTACTTACATTTATACAAAGTAAATATGCCAGATTATACTGTCACTGTTTTGCTTTAAGAACACATGGGAATTATTTGAGACTTTAAAACTCAATTTAAAACGTATAATCAATTTCAAACTCAAGAAAAAAACTCACCTGATAAAAGTATTAATTTTGTAATGACCATTTTGAACGACAAAGTTGATGGTTGAGATGGTATTCATCCAGGATAGGCTGGTGGTGGCCTGGTGGGCGACTTGCTGTTACAAACAACCACAATAATAAATATAATTGCATCTCAATCATGACCAAAACACAAAACAAATTAAAGTTTTTGCACCAAAGATTTGATGTAAATGAATGATAGGGTAGCTGTACATGTAAGTAGTTGACATGAGATATACATGTTTTGATGTCGCCTATACCAGGTTCCTTAGCTGCAAAATAATAAATAAATGAGCAATTAAACTTCCACTTTGATCAAGTCAAACTGTTAATATTTTCAATGATAAAAGAATCATGAGTAGTACATACCTGTTCACATCTTCCCAACAAACACTCATCTCCTTTATATTCCTAAGCATAAACAACGCCAGTTTCATTAAATAATATAACCATGAATGCATGATATAAATTGATCTATGTTCTTGCACAATCTTATTAAGCAAAACCTACATTTAAATATATGAACAATTTGGTTTGAGTTTAATGATGATATATTAGGGTTTATGAGAACAAATATAAAATCATTACAACCCTAAATTGACACGTTATCATTCATCCAAGAACAACAAACGCCTATCTTTAGATGTTATAATTAGAACCCTGCAAAACACATCAAAATCATTAAAACCACGATGGAGTTAGAGAGGTGTGATGATTAGGGTTTTTTGTGATATATATATATATATATATATATATATATATATATAGACTTGGGTTATTATGAAAAGATGTTCAAAATGAAAAGAATGGGAAGCCACCACAATGCGCCATGTGTCCCATCTTCACCCCTAAAAATTAATTTTTTACTCTCAAGGGCATTGTGGTCATTTCACCACAAAATAAAAGGTATATAAGGTCCTTTTTGAAAAGATTTTTCACGTTTCTTTCATCTCATCTACATTACGACTTACGACCGTCCTTTCCTCTCGAAACCACCGTGATCTCCACCACCGTCCTTCTCCTCTCGAAACCACCGTGATCTCCACCGCATCACCATCCTTCTCTCTGTCATCACCACCGTCCTTCTCCTCTCGTTCTCCACCGTGATCTTCACCGTGATCAACAATGAATACCGTTTGTTCATCTTCAAGCAATAACGAGTGTTCATCTTCAATCAATAATGAGTGTTCATCATCATCATCAATGAATATTGATAGTAAGATTTTAATTTTTTTTATAATTTTGTTTTTTATTATTTTTAATTTAATTTTGATATACTTTTTCTTATTATGTTAATGATTTTTAACTGATTATACTAGTATTTTCAGTTGATAATTTTGTACATGATTGATGCATAGCAGGTGTTTGATTTTTAGTTATAATTATGCTGTAGTTGAAATATAACTATGCTGCAGTAGACATATGAGTATACGAAATATTAACTTAAAGAGTTTGATGACTAGTTATAATTTTATGATGCATTACATATAGGTATATGATGCACTAGTTGTTAGACTATGAAGAATAATATCTAATTATGATGTAGTATTTTGTGCTTTAGATTTATAAGATTATGATGCATTAGTTTTAAGATTAGTTATAAGTTTATGTTGCAGTACATGTATGAGTATGATGCACTAATTTTTAGACTATGATGAATAGATATGTAAGTATGATCTAGTAGTTTGTGCAGTAGATTATAAGATTATGATTTAGTAGTTTTTAGATTAGTTATAAGTTTATGATTCATTACATATTATATTATGATGCAATAGTTTTAAGAATATGATGAATAGATATATAAGTATGATTTAGTAGTTTGTGTTGTAGATTATAATATTATGATGTAGTAGTTTTAAGATTAGTTATAAGTTTATGATGCAATACATTAGGAATATGATGCATTAGTTTTAAGACTCTGATGAATACTACTTAAGAATTTAACCATACTTGCTCAATCAATGATTAATGAAAGCTCAATGTATTATTAATGGTTAATTATTGTTATAGTTAGTTACAATTGATAGAGTTTAGAAGGTATGAATAAGGTACTTGAAAGTGGAGTCTGGATTTTTAACACCACCCAAGCATAGCCACTTCAAGTTGTTTGGACATAGGGAAGTGTGGATATGCGTGGATATGTACCAAGAATTGAGGGGTGATTCTGCTAAGGTTAAAGATGCAGAGATGGTTATTGATGCTAATGTAGATGGAAGTAGGAACGAGGAAGGATTCACAATGGCTACTAGTAACAAAACACTGCTAGTCATTGCACATTTGAATTGGTTTAGTATGGTATGCACACAGATATGATAGTCATAGGATTATATAGGATTAGTCTAGGGGACTGCAACCATAGGATTACATAAAAGGGCTTACTAAAGCCATAGGATTATTCTAGGGGACTGCAACCATAGGATTACATAAAAGGGATTACTAAAGCCATAGGATTACATAGGTATATTCTAGGGGACTGCAACCACTAACATTACTAAAGCTATAAAACCAGTTAAACTGCTACCACTACCATTGCTAACTTGTAGTGGTTCCAAACCATTCATTTCATAGACCTTGTCCTCATCCCCTTCCCCTTCCCCTTAGTCTCAGCTTCATTGTTGATAGGCTTGGCAACAAAGTCTTTGATGCCCATCTCAACACAAGTTGCCTTGTTTGGCAATCCCAGAACTTTGGGCCTAGCATCAAAAGCTAGCTTGGCAAGCTGCTTTGAGGTTAGTGGCATCTCCTCATCATCAGTTTCAATTTGCCTTGAGCTGGAACCAAATTTCCATTCAATAGGTAGTGGCTCTTCAATGTGCTGCAATGGTGGAAAATAACTTCCCCATGATATTTCTTCAGAACCATCTTGTTCGTGATGTCTTACGTGGTCTTGGAAGTGGTTATTATTTCGAAAATGAAAAACAATGTCGATTCTTGTATAAAGTAAAACATGCATAAAGTAGTTAGAAGTTGTATGTTATTACGAAATGGTTATTAATAAGTTGTTAGATACGGTGTATGGTGGAAACTTTCCTCTTTCTTGAACTCATGTTTTGAAAATTATGTTTAGATAAACATATATGAGAAGAAGATGTGTGGGATATGGTCATGGTTCATTTGGTTTTATAACAAGTCTCAAGAACAGTTGAGATTCTCAAATAGTTTAGATGCTCACCTATGTTCGCCTAGATTCTCAACTATGTATGTAATCGCATAAAGGCAATGATCGCCTAATCAATGTAATCTGCATAAAGTCAATGATCGCCTAATCAATGACTTTAAGCAAACTGCAAATATTATAGATTCTCAAATAGTATTTACGTATAAAGGAAATGGAAATCTGCAAATATTGATGACTTTAAACAATGACAACGCATTTACTCCAAAGATGTAAAAAATTGGAAAATAATAACAAAACATATTTACAAACTGCATATTATATTATGATGTAGTAAATATTATATTATGATGCAGTAGTTTTAAGAATATGCAGTAGTAGTTTTAAGATTAGTTATAAGTTTATGATGCAGTACATATTATATTATGATGCAATACATATTAGATTATGATGCAATTGATTAGTACGATGCAATATATTTATATGAGTAGGATTACTAGTGTTTTAGGAGTATTATCAGGTTTTATATATGTATGCTTCAATAGTGTTTGATGTCTAGTATAAATATGAGTATGATTATTAGACTTTTAGTAGATGGTTTCAGTAGATTCATGTCTATATGAATCATTAACTCAAAATGTTTGATGCAATACATATAGGAGTAAGTATTTTGATTACTATATAATTATGATTTAGTAATTTTTTGCAGTAGATTTTAATATTATGATGCATTAGTTTTACACATAACTTAACTTAAACTCATATGCCACGAGAGAAGTCTCTTTGCATTAATACATTAATACATTTGCATAGATAGCACATAAACACAAATTAAAACAGTTTTCGACAACTAAAAAACTAATATGATACTAAAAACATAAATGACCATCATCATAAACTACTTTTTAGTTCCAGAGCTCTCTCCCTTGCTTTTCTTATTTGCTTTGAGTCGTTGAAACATAATTTCAAGACTACTAATCCTATTTTCCAAATTATAAATATCTTCAAATAATGTAGGATTATTCACTTGTTGCTCCACTTCATTTTTATCATCTTCCTCAGTTTGTTGCACCACCTCACTTTGCTGCATCACCTCACTTTGAAACTCTTCCTCTACCTTATTTTGCTGCACTATATGACCTTGCTGCACCATTTCACCTTGATGCACCACCTCACTTTCTGCCTCCTCCTCATTCTCTAGATCTTCCTCATCTTCATCTTCTTCCTCCTCTTCCCCATCTAGTCCATAAATCTCATCCTAGTAGAAGTCTTGGCGACGCAACCAATAAAGGATATTTGTCCTCATCCACACACTCACTTGCCTATACGAACCATATTTGAAATCGGTTCTTCCCCAAAAGCATCTAACACTGCATCAAAAAGCAAATAGTTGTTTAATACAAACTCATACTCTTCTTCATCATTTTGAAAGTTTCCATTTGGTGCTACCATTGTTCTTGAGTGAGAATAAGAGAGAAGAAAGTGAGTGTGAGTGATAATAAGAGAACAAAAACTAGTAAAATTTTATGTAGTAGGATATTTAGTATAGAGTAGATTATGTAAGTAGTAACAAGAATCTTATCTTTTTACATTGTGTTGTACTTGAGTGAGAATAAAATACTGTCTCAAAGAATAGTGTCAAAAAGTAAATTTTATAAGCAGTACCAAGACTTATCTTTAAACTGTGTAAAGAATCTTATCTTATCTTTACAATGTGCTACAGTTGATATAATTATTAATAAGAACATGTCAAAAAGTAAATTTTATAAGCAGTACCAAGACTTATTTTTAAACATTTTACACAAGTTTTTTTGAGGAACTTGTGATTTATAATTTGGATGTTCAGACATTTAAATGGCAATGTTTTGATTGCTAAATTATAATTTGGATGTTTCAGACATTTCAGTCCAATGGTAATGTTTTATAATTTGGATGTTTCATACATTTAAAGTGTAGTGAGACATAAGTTTGTAACTAGTGAAGCGAATAGAAATTTATTTGATTGCTAATGCTAACTGAAAACGATAGTGTCAGTTTTTAATTTAAATAATAGTATCGCTAGCGATGCACTGTTTTATATATGTGATGCACTATTTTTTAAGTCTTTGATGCAATATTTTTTTTCACATTCTTTTTGTTAAACATACAGGAGCAGATGTTGAAACTGTTCGAATTAGAGATCATGTTGGTTTTTATGTTTGTGGAAAAGATGGAACTAGAACTTGGTATCCTGATTGCCTTGAAATACCTATAGAAGGATGTCATTTTATTTCAATAGATCAGGCCTATAATTTTTATGTGGCGTATGGTAAAAAGGGCGGTTTTGACTGTAGAAGAGGTGGCCAGTACAAGGAAAAAGGTTTTTCAGATGCAACGTTGAAGTATTTCTATTGTTCTAGACAAGGGTTAAATGAAGATTCTAATGGTAAATCTGGTGATTCTGTTACTGATAATGATATAAGTGGACAAAGTGAAATCAGTGATGATTCCCATAGGTTTGGTGATGTTAAGAAAAAGCAAACCAGGAAGAGGACTTCATTTAGGTGTGGTTGTTCAGCATCACTCACAATTAAGAAAATAGGAAACATTTATGAAGTTACGAAGTTTGAAGATGGACATAACCACCCACTAGTAGCTGAAAAAGATATGATTTTTTTGAAGAATTCAAGGAAGATGGGTTATACAAAGCAGCATTTTCTTTACCAAGTTTCAAATGCAAATTTTGGTCTTGCTGTTGGGTTTAGATTGATGAAACAAGTCTACGGTGGCTTTGACAGAGTTGGTACAACAGTTATTGATTGTAAGAATTAGAAGAAGAAAATTAGTGTTTTTATTGGGGATCGAGATGCTCAAATGGCTGTTGAGAAGTTGTTGAGTTGAAAACTTCATTCTCCTGGTTTCTATGTCAATTATTATAAAGGTGATGCATATATTCTTTAGTTCATTAAATTTTTAATATCTGTTTGCATCATAGTTATTTTTTTAGGTGCATCACTTTTATAATAATTTGTGCATCATAGTGTCAATATTTGGTGCATCACATTATTAAAGTTGTTAAATTTTTAATATCTGTTGCATCATAGTTATATTGTAGGTGCATCACTTTTATAATTATTGGTGCATTGTATTGTCAATATATGGTGCATCACATTATTAAAGTTCACATTTATTATAGTTTTATTTTTTTTGTTTTAGGTGATGATGATAAGTTGGTTGGGCTTTTTTGGGCTGATGAAGAAGCTATTAAAGACTATGCTTCTTTTGGTGATATAGTTTCTTTTGATGCGACATTTCGATCAAACAAGTATAATCTTTTGCTTATGATAAAAATTAGTTTAAATATATTTCTATTTTAAAGAGATTCTGATTAAATAAGTATAATTTTTTTATAGGTATGAGATGGTATTTGTTCCTTTTACTGGTATCAACCATCATAACCGTTGCCTTACATTTGCCTCGGGTTTGCTTGTCGATGAGAGTGCGGTGCTTACATATGGTTACTTGAACAATTCAAATAAGCTTTTGGGAAAGAACCGAAGTTGTTATTCTTGATCAAGATCCATCAATGAAAATTGCTATTGAAGAGTGCTTCCCAAATACGAGGCATCGTTTGTGTATGTGGCATATAATGCAAAAATTGACTACAAAGGTATTTTTTTATATCCATTTTTATGATGCGGTTGATTTAAAATTCTAATGCAGTTAATTTTTTTATATTCCATTCCAATTTAGCTTAAGATGCACTATTTTTTTAAACTGATGCAGTGGAATTTCGTATTAACATTTTTCTTTTTTTTATAGGTTGGTACTGCACTTTGTAATATGACAGATTTTAAACAACGAATTTGTGATATTGTGTGGACAGACCAAATATTGCCGGAAGAATTTGAGAGAGAGTGGGATAGGATGATTAATGATTTTGAACTATCTGATAACAAATGGTTGGGTGATATGTTTAATATGAGGGAAAGATGGATACCTGCGTATTTACGTGATGTGCATATGGCAGGACTTATGCGTACTACTTCAAGATCAGAAAGTGAGAACCATTTTTTTGGTAAATGGACCAGCCCTCACCTTACTCTAGTTGAATTCTTAAGTCATTACGATACTGCTATTGAGTATCAAAGGTACATTGAGAGTAAGAATGACCATGATTCAAGATATAAAACTCCAAAATTCAAAACAGAACATCCTATGGAGAAAGAAGCATGTAAGCTATATACTAGGACACTATTCTTTGACGTGCAAGATGAGATTCTTGGTTCTTATAAGTATTGTATTGGATTGAGTGTTGTTCAAGCTGAGAATATGGAGAAATATGCAATCCGTGATACTGAGTTTCGGAATAGAAAGAGTGGTGACAATGATTTTGCTGTTTATCAGGTATGTAAAAGATAACTGTAATGCAATAAAATTAACATTGTGATGCACTAGAAACAGTAATAATATATACTGTAATGCACTATTAATTAACATTGTGATGCACTGTTTTTATACATTTTAATGCACTAGTATTTTTATATACATTTATCTACTAGTGCATCACAGCATCATATCTAGTGCATTATGTACTAGTGCATTATCACAACATCATTATCTTAATTTATTGTATCATATTGTAAATATGTCTTTATTTGTTTTCATTTATTTTTTTGTAGGTTGATTTTTGTAAGTCTGAGATGATTGTTCAATGTTCTTGTAATCGGTATGAGTCGTATGGGATTTTATGTCGTCATGCATTCTATGTTCTAAGGATGAACAATGTCAAGGAGTTTCCTCGAAATTACTTAAAAAAGAGGTGGTTAAAGAATACCAAGCCTTCAAGATCTGCTCTTCCAAGAATAATTGGTGCATCAGATTTAGTACGGAATGAAGTTCTAGATATGTACGAGATTTTTGAATCTACTGTTGATCGTTTGGTACATGATTTGAGTAAGATGCATATATACAAAGACAAGTTGCAAGAGTTATTGAATCAAGCTGTAATTGATATTCCAACAGTTCCAAAGTGTGATGGGAAAGCTGTGATGAGTTCTATGCTAGGTGTGAAAGAACCTGAAAAAAAGTCAATGAACAATCCAGGCAAGAGTAAAACTAAAGGAACTGGTTGTTTTTCAAGGTTTAAGCCTATAGCTGAAGTATCTGCTGAAGAACTATCAAAGAGAAGGACGTGTGGGGTATGCGGAAAAAAGGAAGGCCATAATTCTAGGACTTGTACAAGGCAAATGGTAGAAACTACCCCATCAAAGAAAAAAAAAGCTACAAGAATAGCCAAGAAGAGAAGGTTTGAGACAATCTAAACGCAAAAATTGATTATTCTTTTCTATATTGAAAGCACACGCAAAAATTGATGAATTGTAAAGAAAGGTAGGTATAACATACAGTTTTAATGGAAAATTATATTAGTTACAGTATTTTTTTGGTGTTTATCATTTTGCAGTAAATTTTACTCTGTGATGCAATAGATTTAACACTATGATGCAATAGGTTTTACATTATGATGCACTATGCATACATATTATAATGCAATATTTTTCTAATGTCGTTTTATACACATAATTTTTATATCTTTTTTATTTCTTTCTTATCTTCAAATACTGTCATACATTTCAATTTTCAATGCACATCAGAAAATCTTATCTTTTTCTTATCTTTAAATCCATAAACCTCACTTTCTTATCTTTTTCTCACCTTTAAATACTCATACAACCATTCAAATTTTTCATTCATCACACACTCTTATAACTTTATTATAAACTTTATTCTAGTTTATCACAATTGCAGTTTCTCATTCATCTTTATACCTTGGAATGCTTCCTCAGGAATTGAAGGTGGATACTTTTTAGATTAGCTTATGAATCTCTTCAATCATTTTACACTTACAAACATCACCAACAAGTAGATAATTCATGTTTAATATGTACTTTGTTTGCTGATGTTTTTGTTTAAATTGATTCATGAGTTTCAAAAAGCATCTGGTAGTGTCCATCTTCCATTTCTGGGGAAACATTTCAAGTAGATATTTAAAGCTGGTGCAATAGCAGAATAACAGTAGAATATGAACTGTGATGCAGTAAAAGATAAAAATTGATGCAGTAAGTATTAAATATAATTACAAGTATAAGTTACTGCATCACTATGTTATTCTACTGCATCACATAATTATTTTTACTACATCACAATTGCTTGATAAATGTAATCAAATTCAAACCATAGATAAAATCAATAACAAAGACCGATCATTATAAGTACCATAGAAACATTATCTAAATTTTAAAGTACCATACAATTACTGATCATTCATTAAAACATATCCAAAATATTTCAGTTTTTGAGTAATCTCAACAGAAATTTCCCATCAGCCTTCAATTGTCTTTTCCAGAGTTTCTTTAAACTTTTTCATCAAATTTTGATCCATTCTGACATTAATATGATTTAAGATCTTAAGGCTTTTTCCTTGCTTCTTTGCAAATGCTTCAGCTGCTTTCATTACTTCCTTCTTTTTGAGATTTAGATCTTTGAATAATATCTTTGCCAAGTACTTTGCCCGAAGCATTTTCAGTTGTCCGCTTAGAACTTCAGCTTCCCTATTTAGTACATCCAAAAATACTTCTTGACCAATATAGGTTTCCATATGCCTCATGACAAAGATACCACAGTCGACACTATTGTAGGTTGTCTTCCATTTTATCTGCACTAACCTTCGGTTCGCCAATAAAATCTCTGCGATTTTGGGTGGTTTTCCTTTCTAGATAATTGATAAATGAATCAATCTGTGAAAATAATACAATCTGATTAAATTAATTTTAGTTTCTTACATGCTCTATATACATAACTATGATGATGCGGTAAAACTTTGAAATTTAGTAGTTTATAACACTTTGATGCGAGAGGAAAACATTCTTTGTATTTTTAGTTATACTTACCACAACATTTGCATAATCCCCATATCTATCGATATATTTTCTATACCGTCGTCGATGTTGTCAAGGATGTCTATATCACCTTTCTTCATATTAAAGCGGATGAGATAGTAATGATTTGATCCATTTTCAATCATCTTTATACAAGGAAAGAAAAACCGTTGTCATTTTAATGCATTAACATCATTGAAATTCATGTTAAGAATCAAATCGTTGAAACTTGCAATAATAAATCTTTTTTTACCAAACTAACATCATTGAAATCCTTCACTCTTGCGGTTTCTAAAACACTTTTAACATTTTCATCAAAACTTTATTTCTTTTCTCCACATCCTTTCCATCTTCAACCATATGATGAGGTTGTTTTCATAAACATGAAATGTTTTATAAGCATTAAAAGTGTCAATTAAATTTAGCTATATTATTTAGATAAATTTCTCACCAGCATCATTGTACTACAATAAACATTTCTGTTTCCAGAAAGTTTGTCTCTGAATTGCTCTTCATCGTTTAGTATAATGCTCCATACATCAATAATACTTGAAGCAACTCTAATTTCAGGATAAAGGCTCAAGAAAAGCGCACGTTTTAATTCTAATCCTTTTCCATGGAAAACAATATCACTGCACGTTTATGATTTAGTAACATTTTAGTATTTAATGTAGTAACATATAATTATTGATGCAGTATAATCTAAACAGTGATGAAGTAACATATAAACATTGATGCAGTATCATATAAACATTGATGCAGGAACATATAGGTATTGATGTAGTAAATAATCTAAACAGTGATGCAGTAACACATGAATATATATGCAGTAATTATCAAATATTTGTATAATAAAATTTACCCTTCAGGACAGTTGTCACTCCATATGTATTCAACAAGCTTCATACTTGCTTCAGACCATTTTTTGAAAATCACGACTTTTCTATCATAGAATGGTGATACCATAGCACTAGAGGGCTTTCCTATATGCTTTTCATTAATTATTTCAACCTCTTTAGCTTCTTCCATAGCTTTTGCACCTCTTTTTTGGCCTCTTTTAGGTTTTTCTGAATCCACTTTCACTGATTTAGGCTCTGGCTTTTTCGTTGGAACCTTTCTAGCTTTTCCCATTGCCTTTTTTGTCTCTTCTTTGTTTGTTGCTGCCTTTTTACCCACTTCCTTTGTTTTTGTTGCAGCATCTGCTGTATCACATTTCTTTGCCTTTGATTTTGCTGCAGCAACTGTTTTTTCCTTTTGATTTTTCTGAGTGGGAATGTAATTTATTGGCGCAACAGATCTCACAGGAAGCACATCAATCACATTAACAGTTGATTCCTTTGCTACATCAACAGATAACCCTTTTGGTGCATCTGTGGTATCGGTAGTACACAATAATGGCAGTTTCATCACTTGGTTAATCATCTCAGATTCGTTCAAAATTCCATCAATGTTATTTGAAATTAAATCATACTCGCAATCTTCTACAAATCCATCATCTGTTTCAAAAGAATCAACGTTAACAGAAGGTTTTCATGCAATAAATAAGTTTGATGCGGTAAACAATATATGTGATGCAACAAATATTATGATAAACAAGACCAGTATATCTGTTGCATCAAAGATTATGATAAATAAATTAACAACTAACAAATGATGCTGTAAAAGTTTAAATTTTCATAAAATTTTGTTCAGTACTAATTTAATTGTACTGAATAAAATTTAAATTTTCATAAAGTTTAAATTTCTCTTAATATTTTTTTTACTGTGATGCAGGAAATAAGTAACCATGATTCAAAAAAGATTATAATAGCACTGCATCATATTTAAAATTCACTGCATCACAGTTAAAGTTTAAAGCCTAACAGTTTATTTATCCTAAAACATTAAACATAATTCATATATCCAAAATTAGAATTCTGGTTTTTATTCCAGAATTCAAATAGTTAAATTAGAATTAGTTAAGTTATTACACATATTCAAATAGTTAGATAAGCATTTGTTAAGTTATTACACATTAATACATATTTATAATTTTGTCTTTTGATGAAGTGAAATTATTTCACTTCTTGGGTTTGAATTTCGTTACTTTGATCTTTGATCCCACCTTCATCAGACCCGATCTTTTCTTGACTTTTATCTAATCCAATCAGTTTTTGACCTTCATCAGATATGATCTTTTCTTGACTTTTATCTGACCCAATCAATTCTTGATGTTCATCAGACACAATCAATTCTTGAGCTTCATTATCATCACCTTTATCCGCATTGTTCTCATCTTCTTCATTTCCATCCTTCTCATCCTTCTTTTCATTTTCAGTTCTTTCTTTGTCATCTCTCTCATCTTTCTTATCTTCTCCATTACCATCACCTTTAGCCCCATCGTTCTCATAATTTTTATCTCCATCTTTATCCGCATCTTCTTCATTTTTATCAGCATTGTCCTCATTTTTTTTCCACCTTCATCAACATTATCCCCATCTTTATCCCCATCTTCCTCATCTTTATCACCATCGTCCTCATTTTTTTTACCACCTTCATCAACATTATCCCCATCCTCCTTATCTTTATCACCATGTTCCTCATCAACAACTTCTTTATCAAAGCTATCTTCTTTATATGAATTATCAAACAAATCCTCTCTTATTTGAAGCATTTTCTTCATCTCCTCGTCCTTAGGGTTTAATCTCCAAGCTATCCTCAACTTGTAATCAGTATGCAACATCAACTGATTACACAATACAAAACTGTCTCTTATATCCTGCTTCATTTCCTAAATATTTTAAAAGAAACAAAGTTAGCTAAATGCATTATAGTTTTTTTAATTTAATTATAGTGCACCAAAGTGTATTAATGTACTGCATATTAATTTACTACTAGTGCATCAAAGTTCAGAAATTACTGCATCATATTTCTTAAAGTTTAAATGAATTACATCTGTGTTCAAAATCTAGTGCATCACAGGGTACAATGCTTTTAATTGATAATACCTCAAAAGATTTTGCTTGGAATTCTCTATTTGCTTCATCTATATCAATTGTTCCATATAGTCCTGTTAATAAATCAACATAGAATTCAATTAGAAATAAACAACTTTTACAAAATTAAATAAATTTTTATTTAATATACCTGTTTCACTCTTCTGTTTTTAATCAATTTCTTCTTTTTCGGAGCCTTTTCTATCTTTGGTTCAATCACCTCCACACCTTCTGCAATTGGTAGACAACCAAAACCCAGTTTAAGCTCCTCTTTTTGTCTTTTATACAACAGTCTTGAACTCCATGCTTTGAAAGCTGGAACAGTTTTCTCAACTTTTATGGTCTCAGATGTTGTTGAATTAACGTATATGATCTGCAAAAAATAAATGAGTATTAAAAATATAATAGAAAGTGTATTTTTTTGTTTAATATGTATTGCATCACAGTTTAACATTTAGTGCATGATAGTGTCAAATATAGTGCATCAATGTTTTATGTCTACTGCATCATAGTGTCATAATCAGTCAATCAGAGTTTTATATATAGTGCATTCCTTTATCAAACGTATTGCATCACATTTTTATATTTTACTGCATCCTAGTGTCATAATCAGTGCATGATACTTTTTTATTACTAGTGCAATTAATGATAAAAAAAACTTACAGCCAGCAAAAGTAATGGTCCACTGTAATATGAAGTTGGTTTAAACCGGGTCACTCCTTCACCATACACTCTAAAACATATGAGCACCAATCCATCTTTGAAACATTATCAGTGTTAGAGAGAATTGGTATAATTCTCTCATTTACCTGCCCATCTTTGTTTCCTTGGCCAAAAATAGAGAAGAAGAGGATAAGGAAACAAACTTGAAATTCCCAATCAACTTCTTTTATATCACTCAAATGTTCCTCCAACCTTTGTATATAAATTTTGTTATTCATAACAATACTATCCAACATTTCTCTCCATTTTGCAGTAGCTCTTCTAATAGATTTTTCTCTTCAAGTGCTTCAACTTTTATCTCCCCCATTGGAATTCCAAGCATATCCCTGATCAGTTCTCGAGTAATTTTGATCTTTCTTCCATTTTTCATTTTTATCGAGCAAGTTTCTGTATCGAAATTTCTAACAACCCACATTCCTAATTGTGACGGTGTTGAATCAAAATGGAAATTATTATAAAAATCGCCAAACCCAGATTTTCTAATTCCTTCACCGAGAGTCCTCAATTTCTCAAGAACTTTTGTAGATTTCTAGGTGACATTCATTCATGATAGATATGGGTTCGTTCTTTCTAACCACTTCTTTTACATCTTCATCCTCCTTTTAACTTGTGTCAAATTATGTCACAAACAATGTTTACCAAAGCGACTTATCCTTATAATGTCCAGATTCAATGTATTAAAAGCGATTTTGTGGTCCTGTTCAAACGCTTCATATTTCTTGTTATGAGCGAGTTGTCAAGGTTAGGTCCAGATTTGTTTTTGTTCTATGTGAGTTGTCCAGATTTGTTTTTGTTCTATGCGAGTTGCCTGACTGTTATAAGTACAATATGCGGTTTGTCACCATGGCCAGATTCAATGAAACTGGTAAGCGTGTTGTGCATACAAGATCTAAAGCGAGTTGTGTAAGAGTCTTTAACTCGCATTTTTGAATGCGAGTTGCTTACTTGCATTATTGAATGCGAGTTGCTTAAATGTACTTGTGTACAAGCGAGTTGGTCATGAAGCGTGTTGGTAATGGATGCGAGTTGCTATGTTTTGAAGCAAGAATGTCAAGGTTTATATGCGAGTTGAAGAGATGCGACTTGAGTAAAAGATGAAAGTTGTTTGAATATAAAGAAAATGAAGAAATGACTTGTCTCTAACTAATGCTTGACTCAAAATTATTCTGATCAAGCGAGTTGATCTTAACCATATCTTTCATGACTCTAACCTCAACTAGACTCAATCCTTTTAATGCCAAGAATCAACTCACATGACCTCAAATTACTTACACCAACATCAACACATGTGACACTAACCTAACACCTTGTACCGAACCAAACATGAACATAATCAAAATGAAAATGACTATCAATCTCAGCACTGTGGTTTTATGAATCTCATATGAGATTTCAAAGATCTATACCATCGTGTCCTCATCAATCCATATGTCAATGATTTATATCCGAACCTCAAGTGAAAAAAAAAGAACTAAACCATTAATGGGTTCATTCTCCTTCATGTTCGGGTCAAAATCGATACTGAATGGAAATTAATCATCTCGCTTTCTTGTGTGCTTTACAATGAAAATCCAACCATTGAAGGACATGCTCACAAAGATTAACATCATTGATCTATAAGCCTTTAAAATTATCCGAATGTAATGATGATAAATGATCTCGATTTCTCATGGGTTATAAACAAATCAAAGATCTTTTTCGATTCTATCAAACCTTAGAAATCTTCATTGACATAAAAGTTTGTGACAATATCCGAATTTAAAGATGTGATTTTAACAATATTGTTAAGTCCAATCTTTGATTCGTTATATGAAAAACAATCAATACAAAATACCTATGGATTAAACTTTCATAATAACCTACCTTTCTTGAAAAAGTCCTTTGGAACCGTAGCACTACCTTTGCCATCCATGTGGCATCAAGGTGTGCTCAACCATCCCGTGGTTAGACACGAAGACAACTCCATTGCTCAAGCCATCCTTGTGGCCATCAATACTCTCGAGCCATCCCTGTGGCTAGGGAAAGTGAGATGTATTGTTGTCAAGGATGCATATTTGTTGTGAGAATATCTTGGAGAGAGGCGTTTGATATTAGAGTTTGTGTTGAGAGGATTAAGTCCTCGTGTAAACTGATGTGCGAGAAAGTTTTGGATGGGGGCGTTTTTTTTGTGAGATATTAGGGTAACAAGTTTGGTTAGGGATGGTGTTTTATATACCGAAATTTAGGGCATTATATGATATGGATCGGGTAATTTGGGCCTTGTGAGGGATGATGGATCAAGTGTTATACGTTTTAATGGACCGTATCAGAATTAGATGTAGGCCATGTGTAGGTGTTGGGCCAAACTTAGTACATCAGATATCTATTCAATGGTTTTAATTTTCAAAGGTTTATCCTTTACTCAATGGTTTGAATAAATACGTTCTTCAAGCATGCGTTTGATCAAAAATATTAATGTAGTATAGTGCTTGAGAGTATGTGGACTTGGATAAACAACGTGTCAGATTTGATATGTGTGCATTATACGAATGTGAATGGGCTTAAGTGTCTTCAATTTGGTTGTCAATATTGGATCATGGGTATACTTTTAGAACCGAGACAAGATATAATTGATTACTTGGCGAGTTGAGATTCGTTATGAGGTTTGGAAATTTGGTATGATGATTATTGTTGTTGTGGTATGAGGTTGATATACATTTTCACGATGAATAATATTATGTCAAGGCTTGAATTGATATTTGAACAAGGTTGACTACGGAGTTGTTTGGACGGTATTTCCTGTTTGGGTTTGAAGTGAAGTCTTTCGGACACGTTTAATTCGTCTTCTTTCTTTCTACCCATCCGCGAAGATGACGTGTTTGGGCATTTATAGAATGTGATAAAGACTTGGCTATTTAGTTACGTTGGTGATTCTTTCTCGCTTAACCCACGACGTAGCTATCACTTCGGTGTCTCACGCGGTTGAGGATACGTCAAGAGGTTTAGTACATTGGGTACATCGATTCTTTTTCACAAGGATTAGTGCAAGTTTAAGTAACAACTCTGGGGAACTTTACGTCATGTTCAAGTTTGGTATATCAGATTTACTTCACCAAATGGTCACTACAATTGCCGACAGAATTCGTGAATGATGTGTTTACCAATGGATTGATTGGTTGAGATGTGATCAACAATTCTCATGATATATTCTAAATGTTTCAAGACACTTCACGGTCTAAGCAAAATCTTCAAGAATCTTCAACGTCAGCCATGATCTTTCAAGATGTTTGCTTATGACAAGAACTTTTCGTGCAAATGGTCGTACATGTTAATGATGCTCCCGAAAGTTCGAAACCATCATGGGGGAGAATCGTGTACTTTGATGTTTTACGGTCAATCTCAGGAGGAAGTAATGTATACTACTCGACTTAGTATGGTTTGTGAAGTTGTCTACATATGGGTAAGGAATTGTTGATGATATTGATGATGTTGGATAATGAACCGCTGATGAACCGCTGCATGTTCCCCTAAAACAAATATTCACCGAAACCAAAGTTGTCATAACACATTCAAGCTGACATTGTTTACGGTTTTGTCTTGATTTTGTAAAATCCATGAAGAATCTATTTCTCGGTTTAAATCATAGACTTGTAAAATCCGTGACAATGGAAACATCTGATTAATTGTAAAGTGCATTTCGGATCTATCTTACGGTTTATTCTTGGTTTTGTAAAATCCATGAAGAAACTATTTCTCGGTTTAAACCATAGAGTTGTAAAATCCGTGATGATGGAACCATCACGGAGAAAGGAAAGCGTATTTGGGATCTTTCGATGATGGTGCTACGGTTTCGCTTGAAGAAGGATAAAAGGTGTACTTCATAAATTGGATGTGTGTTTGGATATTCGTCATGTCAGTTTGGCTATTACTTGGTTTTACGGGGTTATGTGCTTTTAACCATGGTCGGGATGAAAACCATTATGATAGTTCATTTAAAACGTCAAAGGAGGCTAGATGTGAGCTTTTAATCAGAAGATGTGACAACGGCGTTAATTCTCTATTATTTATTTGAGGTTGAAGTGAAATATCACGGGCGAGTGTACTTAGTATCTGAAGGTATCGGGGATGGATGGATGCAGATTCTTCAAGATCCTTGTTCGAGCTTATTATAAAAAAAATGAAGACTTGGAAATCTAGTTATTGTTGGGTGTCTTTTACCTTTTCTTTTACCACTTGGGGGAATTGGGCTCTTTCCACCACAAAATAACTATCACTTTAAGGAGTTACGTTGTAGTGCTCAATGTCACATTCAATTGTGGATTTTCAAGAGGTGATGTACGTCTTATACTTGATGGTTGGTTGGATGAAGAGTATAGAGTACTTAGAGATTCAATGGAGGATGAAGTCTCGGCACCGCTCTTTGTTACATATGTGCAAGTTTAAGTCACGAGTTCGGGTTGTTTTACTTCAGGGTCAAATTCATCATATTGGGTTTCCTCCATCAGTTGTCACGACAAAGAGCCTACTGAATGATAATGGGTTGATTACAAGTTTGCCAAGAGTAGATGAAAAGAGAGAGATTAATGACGTATGAACACAACAGTTCATGCCTCGTACTCTAAAGAAAAGAAAAGTGTACATTTCAGTGTGCTTTATCTTCCAAAGAAAAGAAATCTTCTTATGACGTTTGAACACAACAGTTCAAGCCTCGTACTCTAAAGAAATGAAATGTGTACGCTTAAGTGCACTTTATCTTTCAAGAAGAGAAATCTTCTTATTATGACCATTCTCATCAACATGCTTCATGCTTTTCCATGCGCTTCAATCATCAAGTGATCCGGACTCATCGATAATTACTCTTATTCCACTTGCTCAATATAATGAAGATGGCGACATCATGTGCTAATTTTGCTGGGGAGAAGTGTGAATAGAATACATTTGGATGATAATCACTTGTTTAATCAAGAATGGCATCTCCGTATTCAATTCTTGAGGGGGAGAAGAAGTGTGAATTTTTTGCATTGTTGATTGATATTTGAGAATATATGGTCAAACGGCTCCTAACTCATGTAAGAATCGAGCTTCTTCTTATCGGATCATCTTCACATGTAGTTCCTTCTTAGAGCCGTTGGTTGACATCTTCACAAGCTGATATGAGTTTAAAGACAAGTGCTTCTGGTTAATGCTTCACGTGCACATCAACATGATGATTCCGAACAACCTTCTATTCTTGTTTGATGTGATTGTTTGCTTGGTATTACCATTTCGTGTGTTCATTGCGGGCGGACTGCTAATTTTCTTGATGAACATCTTTCTATTCTTGTTTGATTGGGAGGGATGTTAGTTAAGGGGAATTGCAAGATGTAAGTTAATTGGGATGCTTTCTTGGTGAGATGGAGATGTTAACTATCTATTCCCCAATTGGACAATCTTGAAGAAGGTCGAGTCTACAGTCAGTTCTGCATTTTCTGCTACATGTTAGAAGACTAAAGACGAGTTGCATTTAATTATCTAAAGACTTCTTCTTAATTCGGGCATTCATCATAAAGATTGTCGGTTTAGGGAGAGCACTAATTGAGGAGAGTGTAAAGCCAAATTTAATCCCAATTAGACTTGCTCACATTCTTCATGACAAGTTGATTCTCACAAGAGTTCAAATGTTCTTCTTAAAAATTTCTAGTATACGGGCTTATTATTTGTTGTTGATTTTGAAGTATCAAAACCGAAATGGGAAAGGAGACACGCATCTAAACGCGAGTAAACTTGATGAACTTAAATCTCCTAAGTGATTGAAGATATCCCGGGAAGACAAATGTTATTACCGCAGAGAAACTCAAGGTTTGACTCATGGCGAGTAAACTTGATGAACTTAATACTTCTAAGTGATTGAAGATATCATGGGAAGAAAAATGTCATTACCGCAGAGAAACTCAAGGTTTGACTCATGGCGTTTAGTGTTTATTCCAACTATGTAGGGGAAGAGATGTTAGAGAAAGTTTCTGAAGATAAAAGAGGTACATAAGTGTGTGGTGATTTCGATGGTATCGCAATGATTAGGGGAGAGAGATTGTGTACATTGGGGATGCTCTGTTGTTTCACTTGAGTGCTTAATCAGTGATTCAGAGATATAATCACTTATTCCGGAGTTGACATCCGCAGAGATTGTCATCCGCAGAGATAATCAGTGACTCGGCCTGCTTCTTCAATGTTATCGGTTATTCTTTCTTTGGGAATGTGTGTACTTCGGGTTCTTGAGCTTCATACACGATCATCAGGGAAGAAAAATGTGAACATTGGGTAGGTGTTTTCATTCCCTCATGATGTGTATTCGGAGAGCTCTTGGGTATTGGTGTACTTGGTTCTTGAGCTTCATACACGATCATCGGGGAAGAAAAATGTGAACATGGGAGGTGTTTTCATTCCCTCATGATGTGTATTCGGAGAGTTCTTGAGCATTATACAAAGAGACCGATCGCATCAATTCAACTACTTGGGGAATTGTTCTCTTGACACCTTTGGAATGGATTGCTTGAGACCTCGATGGAAATGGAATTTGAGAAGATTATTTAAATGTGGGATGATACGTTGTTGTTGTTCTATTGGATGATATAACCTCGAACGAAGAATCACGGTGATTATTCTTAAAAGGAGCGATAGGATCGATGATAATGGTGTGCTTCTTTGTGCACATGGCTAATGGAAGCTTGAAAGAAAGCTTTGAATCGCTTTCACTAAAGGATTTTCGGTTTGGGAAAGCGCCAAAGTCTCTCTTTCTCAAGGGCTCATGTTCTATCTTCTATTCGGAGCCTCGAAGCTTTGGTGGTGGAAGTTTAAGAGATGACGATTTCTATCTTCTACAACGGTCTTTGTTCGATATCCTTATCTCGGTACTCGTATCATCATCCTTCTTAAACTATATCATCTATTCTATCTTTGTATATATTTATCGGAAAACAAAATACAAAAATATAAAACCATAAAACAAAATAGAAAAATATAAAATCTACAAAACCCATAAAAATCGGAAAATTTGAAAAATACCAAAAATATGTTTTTCATGACATGTCTTCGGTATCGATAACATCTACGGTCTTAGAAATGTCATTCAATAATGGCACGGACCATAGATGAAGTTCGACGAGGAGGTGTAAATATTCTTTTCAAAACATGTCTCAAACTATGGCTTTTACGATTACTTGATGTGACCCGTGCTTAAACAATGGCTTGCTATTATTTGAGATAGCAACCCGCTCTTCAAAGGAAGGAAAGTCTTTGCGCTAAACCAATTTTCAAAATATTTCGTGCACTTATCCTAAAACATAATGAGGAAAGTATGTCGAAGGATGGTGTTCCTACACAAATGTTTTTCCTTCTAAAATTCTTGAAAAATATTTGTTTTAACAAAATGGTGGTAAATGAGTTGCTTTAAAATCAATCGGTTTGAGTTTTCATAAAATTTGCAAACTCAATCAATGACTTGATGCTTTTAAACTTTTCAGAAAATGAGTCATTGATTGAGGGGAGAATGTTTTCAAATTTATATCATCTAACGAGACTTTCTTAATTATCCTATATGCTTAATTAAAATGAAGTTAACCTATGTTGAAGGACTAGGTGCCTAGGATATGTTTGTTAGGATTAGATGATTAGAGTTTGATAAACACATTATTCCCATGCCTTATATGAATTGATTGATATGTTGAATTGACTTTCATTAGTCGATTGTTGTTTGGGTGATGTCGACCACCATATATCTCGTATGTGTGTTCACTAACGTATGCGGTATATTGGTATATAAGAATGTTCCCGATCCGGATCCCACAATTGAAGATGATTGGATGCGAAAGGAAAGGGTAACTATATCTTGGGTTGACAAATGAAGAAAGCGGAGCTTAATTGGACTTCTATGGAGAGTTGGCATAAATGCAACATAAGAGGTCTCACTTGCATCGCAGATGGTTTTCTTCAGTGACAAATGAAGAAACCGAGCTTAATTTGACCTCGGTTGGCATTAAAATGCAACGTAAGAAGTCTCACCGCATCTCGCAGACGGTTTTCTTCAAGCCCTACAACAACAATGAAGCTTCTCAACCACCTAACGTATCTTTGTGCAGGATAATTGTGATTTTAAAATTTTCTTAAAATGTTTTGAAAATGGAAAATATTGTTTTGAAAATAAATTGGACTTAATTTTGAAAATCACCGGACTTCATTTTATCAAAACCTATGTCACTCAATTATCGACTTCGGTCATCGATTGAAGGAAGAGTGATTTAAAATATAATATTTTCAAACAATATTTCATCATAACAAGTCCGGTTTGTACAAAATAAGTGGTGATCTAAAGATTTAATGTTATGTCATGGTATGATTTTCTTTAAAACTCAAAGATCTTACAAAATGAAATTTTTTCATTCTTGTTTGATTGTGAAATTGTTTTATTTTACTTAAAGATCTCTTAAAACAATCATACCGACACTAACAATCTTTAATGTCTTAAAATGGTCCTTATCATCACTTTTCAAAATCAAATCTTGCCACGTCTTTCCCAAAATTTTCTAAATTATTTAAATCTTTTGGGATCACAAATCTCAAATGGTTTGAAATCTTTGATCGGGTGAGAGATCGTGATTTAAATCTCAAATCTATTTTAATGGAATTGGTTTTAGTCCTTCAAAGGCACTCCGCCTCCATGTGCCAAACGATTTCAATATACATAATGCACATGTTGAGGGGAGCATTTATCCAAAAACTAGATGAGTTTTAAATCGGGCACATTTTCTCCCATGTTTTCTAAACCTTATTAAATCACTTGGGATCCAAAATCTCAAAGGGTTTGATATTTTGATCGGGGAGAATTTGTGATTTAATAATGAAATTTGATAAAGGTGATTGATTGATTCAATTGTGCAGTTGCTCTCTCATATGTGCTAAACGCTTTCGAATCTTGAAGCACATATTGAGGGGAGCATTTCAAAAGAAAATAAACTATCGAGGTACAAAAGCTTTTATGTTTTAACATAAAGTACCTTGATTGAGTTTTAAATGGTTTCTTAATGGTTTTGTGATCGTGGATGTACTTCAATGAACTCTTTCCTCTATGTGATAAAATGATTTCAAATATCCTACGCACATATTGAGGGGAGAATTTACCAAGAAAATCAAATGGCTTTTTCTATGAAAATTGTGATCAAAGAAAATATTTCAAAGTCCTCTTGCCTCCATGTGCTAAACAATTTCTAAATCATATGCACATGTTGAGGGAGGTTTTCTAAATGATCAAAACTATTAAGGTACAAAATGCTTTGATCTCGTATCAAAAGTACCTTGATTGATTTTCCAAATGATTTTCAATTGGTTTCAAGAAAGAATGAACTATAACTAAAGACCGACCATTTTACTTTATGCATGGAGTTATAAGGATGGTTAGGTTAGGTATTTGTTCCACGATCCGCTGGACCGGAGGGATCTACCGAGGAAAATCCACTAGATAGTGTAGAGTCCTTAGGTATGATGAAAAAGGAGAAAAATGAGATATGGGAAGAGTGCGGATGAGATAGAGCTAGATCTTGGAATAAACCCAACAAGGTTCTAGTTATGAAGTCTCGGTAAGCATGAAGGGGTTGAAGAATGAAAAGAAATGAATGTGAAAAGGTGAAAAGAAATAACCCTCCAATAATTCAACCTTAGGCGTAAACCGGGTTCAATACATATGCTCTTGGTTGTTACTAAGGTAACACTGGTATTGAAGACAAGGCGTCATGGACCCAAAGTGATGCACCGCACTAAACTTCCCAAGCTACTCAAGTTCCTCTTAAAAGGACTTGTTTCATTCTCACGGGAACCTACATAATCTATCGACTTTCTCTTAGAGATTGTTGATATTGAAGAAGGAGACCTCTCCTAGTCTCCGGCATAGGAACCAAATGTGCACAATTGAGTCTAGAGCCAAGAGATCATCCACAATATCTCATTAGGACACAAAATTAATGAAGACTTGTTGTTTCACACAATGTGGAAAGTAAGAATATATTAAGAGTCCCACGCATTATCCTTGTGGTATTGCGAACATCCGAGTGATATGTAAAGTATTCACGATGAAGATGGAAATCCTTCTAGAGCCAACATCAAACAAGCTCTTGGTGGGTGACATGTGAAATCTTGCAAAGATCAAGCTTGTGACAAGCGGATAGAACGATGGGGCGATTCACTCGTGAATCAACCTTGGTCCAGAAATGAATTGACGAATACTTTTGGAAAAACCGTTCGATGTGCAAATCTTCTTTTCTCTAGCACATCGAATGTGTACTCATGTTTTCAAACACAAAAAGTATCTCGATTGAAAAAATACTTTTGGAAAACCGTTCGATGTGCAAATCTCTTCTTTCTCTAGCACGTCGAATGTGTACTCTTTTCAAATACAAAAGGTATTTTGATTGAAAATTGATCTTTCTCATAAAACCTTCGCCATATTGCAAAACTCTTTCTTCAAGCAATACGCGATTGTTTTCAAATCAATTTTTCATCAATCGGTGAATCTCAATTATTTGGTTCACTCACTCCGTGTTGTCTTCTTTGAGACGTTCGGTTTGAGAACAGCTAGAACAAATTGCGAAACCTGTCAAGGAGATTCTTAGGAATCCTACGATCACAGCGATGCTTGTATTGATCAACGGGAACCGTGGGCGTGTACCTTAATTCAACGAAGTGATCAAAGACACTTTCGTGTGTTTTATTGCTAACTGTTGTTTGCGGTACATTTGGACGGTTGCGGTGATCGAATTGAGGAGTCAATCCAAAGCCGCATGCTCACAAAGCATCCACACTTAATTGAAGAAATCATGACTGGTGCATATCTACATAACTCGGTTCGATATTTTTATACTATGCTTCGCTTCTGCTGCGCAAATATCATGAACCAAGAAAGCTTCCGCTACTCGATGGAAAGATGTCATGATCTAGAAAGTGTGAGCATGTCGGTCCAAAAGTCACAACATCACATGATGGCAACACAACAAATGGTGATCCGAGATTTATTGTGGTCGATGATCTCAATGAAAGCTCAAGATCATCAAGATGTGGATTAGTTCAAAGACCTCCACTAAAAGTACAAATCAATGCGGACTTTGAAGAATCGCTACTAAAGCACAAAGATTGCGGAACTTGAAGAATTGAAGTCTACGAGCTCGAACTAAAGTCAAAGATAGAATGCTAGGATGAAAATGTAAAACATGGGGTGACCTCCTTAGGGGAGATTGTTAGGAATTAGAAAATTCCATGTTAAAGTGTCGGTCACCCCAATTATATTCTAGCATATGTTAGCTCGTAGACTTGTCATTATTTACGTTATTTAGTAGTTTATTAGTTAGTTTGTAGCGTAGATTAGTTTAGTGTAACACCGTGGAGGAAGGACGGGTCATTACCCACTGTATGCCTGATCCACAGTCCGATAGGAGGACGTTGTATTTGTAACTATAAATACCCCTTCCATCCTTGGAAGGGGTGTGGCTTCTTTGAATCTAACCTTTCATTTTCTAAAGCAACTCTCTTTCAAGAACCTCCTCTCTACTCTCTTCATCTCTCTAATGGCTTTCTTATTTAATCATTGTCCTAGACCACCCGAATCATCAAACAACATAAAATTCACGATCCTACATTAACCTTCTTTTTCTTTTTAACTGGAGTTGTATCAGAATCTGAATCCATCTCTGCTGCGGAACTTTTACCCTTAAACTTCTTTTTACCAGCCGATTCTCATGATCTTTCCCTTTAAATGTAGAACCTTTAGTTTTCTTCCCCGATGTTCTAAAACAAGACTCTGTAATATTTCCTTCCATTTTGCTGCAGCAGCCTTTTTTAAAGCGGGATTAATTAATGTGGTGTCTTCTTCATCTGTTTCTTGCTCATCTGTTTCAATATGATCAATCCTAACTCAGTTCAACTAGTAGTACATCATAGAAACCATCAAGCATACAAAATCTCTTTCGTACATCACATAGTCAAGCTACATTTATATTATTTTACGCACACATGCTGCAAATTAAAGCTACTGCATCTCAATTCAACCACTAGTACATCACATAAATTGACAAGCATACAAAATCTCTTTCGTACATCACATAGGCTACATTTATTATATCTTACACACACACGCCGTTAATTAAACCCTATTGCATCTCACTTCAATCACTAGAACATCACAGTACAAATACTAGTACATTACAAAAACAGTCAAGCATTCAAAATTTCTTTCGCACTTCACATATGCTTCATTTATCGTATATTACGCAAACATTCTTCAAAATTAAAAGCTATCGCATCGGCCTAACTACATTTAACCAAAATTAAAAGTTATAGCAGATTAAAATCTATTGCATCACATTTCAATTCCTAGTGCATCACATAAGGTACATTTAACAAAAATTATGCTCATATTTCAATTCCTAGACACATAAAAACTCCTATTGCATTAGATTATTTAAACCAACTTCTCTAAGTCATTAATTCATTAATCCTACTGCATTACAATTCAAAACCCAATGCATCGTTCATACAACAATGCAAACAAACACGTTTTTTGATACATAACATCAATTACGCGACAATTTGGACTTACTGCATCACAGTTCATATTACGGTGCATCAAAGTTTCACTACATTTAACATAAGACATGCTCGTACGTTACAACTTAAAACATATTGCATCTCAGTTCAAATACAAGTGCATTATACAAACAACCAAGCATAAAAACACATTTAACACACATAAGGCAAACTACCTTCAACCTTATTCATCCTTATACATCATAAAAACTATATTTTACAAAATTGATTTTTCTGCTTTTTCTGCTTCAACTTGTTTTTTTTTATCTTTTTTTATTTTTTCAACAGCAGCAGTCATCTTTCTGCTCTTTTTATTTTCTAAATTTATAAAAAAATAAACTATTTTAGAAATTTAAACAACATTTTTTGATGAAGAAAATCATGATTATCGATTAATATACACTTACTTGGTGGTGAATTATCTGTTGCTTTCTTTTTCCCTATTGAAAATGCAGTAATTTTAATAATTTTTTTAGGGCTTTGAGTTTTTAGAGAGTAATGAGAGGAAGTGGATGAGAGAGATAGAGAGAGAGAAAAAGTGGTTGGTGTGTTTTGTGTGAAATTTGAATGAACGAGTTTCGTATTAGTGCCTTTTGATGTTTAAGATACTGCATCTTTGCCCCTCAAGTTTTCAATATTTTACAAAATTCACTAGTATTCATAATTATCTTTTTTTGCAGATAGGCAATCTTTTTAATAACACAAATTTCATTGTGATGCATCACTTTTTTAAACTGTGCTGCACTTGATATAAGCATTAAACAACATTATTTAAAATTAATAAATATCAAAGAAGGACTTTCTTCATTAAGAAGTATTATACTTGATATTTAAAATTTAGTGATCCAAACTATTACAATCAAGAATTTAAAACATCCAATAGTATTTATCAAAATTACTTAATAATCTAACATCTTTAATACACGTTCATTCATTGTTTTGAACATCTCTTGAGAAACTTTGACATTATCGTCCATTATGATTTTAAAGGCCTGTGGTTGTTTCTTCACATATTCTTCTGCTTCTTTCAAAACTTTTGCCTTTTCTTCATTAAAATCCATAAGAATTATCTTCGCCAAGTACTTTGTGCGCAACAACTTTAGTTGTACTTTTTGACCAATGCTTTCTTTCTTTAACTCGTGCAAAAAAATGCCACGGCCGACATATGTTTCCATATGTCTCATCACAAATATGCCACGGTCCGAACCATTGAATGTCGTTCTCCAATGCATATTTATAATTGTAGGTACATCTATCAAGAAATCGACATATCTAGGGTGGTCTACTCTTCCCAGGTAGTTAACAAATGCGAATATCTGTAAGAATTATAAAAAGAATATAAAGTCAATGATGCACTAAATTTATAACAGTGATGCAGTGATTTTCAATAAGTTGCAGTAACTTTATAACTTTTGTTGCACTAACTGTAATACAGTAACATTTTTTATAGCTGTGATTCAGTGAATTGAAAATGTGATGCAGAAATGTTATGTAACAGATTTTTACACAGTAACTTTTTGTTGCAACTCTGATTGAATAAGAAAAAGAATTGTATTATACTTACCATAGTGTTTGCATAAGCACCATATCTTACTTCTAAATCTTCAAGATCATTATCTATGTTGTCAATGATATCTATTTCCACAGTCTTAAAATTAAAGCAAATCAGATAGAAATGATGTGAGTCTTTCGACATCTTTATCATAGGAAGAAAACTCGTAGATATTTTAAGCGCATCAACATTTTTTAAAACTCATAATTAATAGAATGTCTGTATCAAATTAATAAGAATACTTACCAAATCAACATCACTTAAACTCTTGTGCGGCGATTGTTTCAAAACAACATGCATGTTTTCATTCATTAGTCTTGATATCTTCTCTTTTGTCGGTTTACTTTCAATCAGGTGATGAGGCTGTTTTAATCAATAAATTATTATGAAACACAAGTATGGGATATAATAAAAAGTCTATGATGCACTAACTTTTATAACTGAGATGCATTAACTTTATAATTGAGATCCAAGAATTTTCAAATGTTATAAATGACTTGTATATGTAATGCAAAGACATATATACGTTTTAACCAATATTTTATAAATTTGATGCGCTTAAAAGATAATCTCTTCAACAGAAATGGCTAAAGTTACAATTTACAATTACTTATATAGTGTATTTAAATCACTCACCAACATTCCGTAATGACAATATACATTTGCACCTCGTGAAATCTTGTCTCTGTAGACGCTCTTCACGGTTTAGAACAAGGCTCTATATGTCAAGTAGATTTGCAAAGAACTTGGACATCGTGATAAAAGCTTTCAAAAATGTCCACTCCATTTCAATGTCTTTTTCTTAAAAACAATTTCACCGTGATTCAAGTAAAAATAAATAGTTATGAAGAATCAATAAAGTTATTCAAAGATTCAACAAATTGAGATGCGAACATTAATAATAGTATGCGAGAATAACTATAAAGTGATGCAAGAGTAAATAAACCGTGATGCGAGACGGATTGTGAAATTTTAATACCTTCCATCATTACTTGTGCTCCATAGGTATTCAAGTACTCTCTTTTCTTCGAGAAAATGGTTTGAACAAGATAACTTTCCTTTCATAAAATGGAGAAACTAAAGCACCGTAAGGGTTAACTCACGCTTTCCTTTGAATTCCAAGTGCGGGAGGAACGGATCTTATTGGAGATGCATCAACAAAATCTTCATTCTCAATAATTTCGTGTTTTTCCGTTTTTTGCGAGGTTTTTAACTTTGGCTGATTTAGAATTTCCTTCCTTCATTTTTGAAATTTTCACTGAAGTTGCTTTTTTTGCACATTTGACTTTTATCTTTTCCACATTTGGCTTCTCAGCTTGTTTCTTTTCAACTTGTTTCTTTTTGGCTTCTGCCTTTTTAGCTCCTGCCTTTTCCACATTTGGCTTTTCAGCTTGTTTCTTTTCGGCCCGTGGCTTTTTATTCTTGTTGCTTTTTAGCTTCTCTTTTTTTAGCCTGTGGCTTTTTAACCTCTTCGCTTTTATTAGTTGACGATCTACCTTGTGCTTCATCAGTTTTGTCTTTAGGTCCATTAGAAAACTTTAGCTTCACGCTTTCAAAGATTCCTTCATTGTTTTTCACTAACCTTAATTTGGTACCATTAGATGTTTCTGTAGTGCCTTCTTTCTGTATTTCAGAAGATATCTAACTTTCACTTGCTAAATCTTCTTGTCTGTCTTTTTGAATAGGTGCAGCTGATTTCATAGTATGTTCTTCACACACTCTAGATATGTTTCTGTCCAACTTCAACTTTATACTATGAAAAGATTTTGGTTGATCTTGTTTTTGTTTTTCAACAATTTTTCGCATCTCACCGACTAATCCTTGTGTTTGCAGATTTTCCTGGGTACAAAAAAATGGACCTTCTTTTTGCAGATTTTCATGGGTACACAATGGTGGTAGCTGCAAAAGAGAATCTACTAGATCCATTGTAAATCTTGTCATTGAAGGATTTTTCATTTTTGGAATTTTCATTGAAGCTTCTTCAGTAAGGATTTCATTCAAAATTCCATCAATGTTATTTGAAACTAAATCATACTCACAATCTTCTAGAAATCCATCATCTGTTTCAAAAGAATCAATGTTAACAGTAGGTTTTCATGCAATAAATAGTATATTCTATGACAATGTGGTTGACTAAGTATAGTTTTGATGCAATAAATAGTATGCAATAAATTGGTTTGATGCAGTAAAAAAGTATATGTGATGCAGCAAATATTATGATAAACAAGACCAGTATATGTGTTGCATCAAACATTATGATAAATAAATAGAATAAAGTATATGTGATGCAACAAAGATTATGATAAATAGTATGCAATAACCAAGTACATGTGATGCAGTAACCAATTACATGTGATGCAGTAACCAAGTATATGATAAATAAATAGGTTTGATGTAGTAACCAAAAATATGTAATGCAATAAATAGTTTTTAAATTAACAATTAACAAATGATGTTGTAAAGTTTAAATTTTCATAAAATTTTATTCAAGATTAATTTAATTTCGATGCACTTTTTAATTTTATTTTTGTGATGCAAGAAATAAGTAACCATGATTCAAAAACATTATAATAGTATCGCATCATATCTAAAATTCATCGCATCACGCTTAAAGTTTAAAGCCTAACAGTTTATTTATCCTAAAACTTTAAAAATAATTCATATAACCAAAATTAGAATTCTGGTTTTTTTTTCAGAATTCAAATAGTTAAATTAGAATTAGTTAAGTTATTACACATATTCAAATAGTTAGATAAGCATTTTTTAAGTTATTACACATTACTACATATTTTATAATTGTCTTTGATGAAGTGAAATTATTGACCTTCATCAATTTTATCTTTGATCCCACCTTCATCAGACCCCATCTTTTCTTGACTTTTCTCTGATCCAATCAATTTTAGACCTTCATCAAACCCCATCTTTTCTTGACTTTTATCTGACCCAATCAATTCTTCACCTTCATCAGACCCCATCTTTTTTTGACTTTCATCTGACCCGATCAATAATTGACCTTCATCACAACCCATCTTTTCATGACTTTCATCTGACCCGATCAATAATTGGCCTTCATCACACCCCATCTTTTCATGACTTTCATCTGACCCGATCAATGCTTGACCTTCATCACACCCGATCTTTTCTTGACTTTCATCTGACCCAATAAATGCTTGGCTGCTCTCTTGCGATGTCTGAGATGAATCCAGAAGAGATGCATCAAACACCACAACAACAAGATTTTCGTCAGATTCCTTATACTCTTGCACTTGTTTTTGTTTGACTCCTGTTTGTTTGTCTCCTTCTGTTTGATTGTCAGCTACCTTCTGTTTGTCTCCTTCTTTTTGAATGACTAATCTTTCTTTTTCAATATCTTCAATTGCTTTATTATTTGCTTCATCTATATATGTTCCAAAAGTTAATTATTATACAAGTAAGTATAAAAATATTAATTTTATTATATTACAAGTAGACATGCAATAAAATACCTAGGATAACATTCTCAACTTGATCAAGATTTTCAGCATCACCTGTAACCTTTTCTGCTTCATAATTAACTTCCGTATCATTTGGAACATTACCAGTTTCATCATCGTATCCATTCTTACCTCCATCGATAACATTCTCAACTTGATCAAGATTTTCAGCATCACCTGTTAACTTTTCTGCTTCATCATTAACTTCCGTATCATTTTGAACATTACGAGTTTCATCATCGTATCCATTCTTACCTCCATCGGTATCTTCTAGAATCATATTTTCTTCATTTATGTTGTTTTTAAAATTAAACGACTCATCAAGAAATTTGTTGATAAGTGTATCTCTCTCCTCAAGAATTTTGTTGATCTTCTCATCATCTGGATATTTTTTGAATGCTAAAATCAGCTTATCATTGGTACGCATCATCAAATCTTTGCTCTCTGCCCAAAAATCTTGTAAACAGTCTATCATTTCCTGCATGTTAAATTTTTTTTTAGTTTACTGCATCACAATATATAAATTTACTGCATCAGTACTTATAAATATAATGCATCACAATGATACATGCATTTCTATTAAACATCTCGATTACATCAGACATTACTTTATAACATGTATTGGTCCCGAGAAAAATCTAACACAATCATGTATTGCATTACTTTATCAAATGTATTCCATCAAAATGTTTTTAATTTTATCTACTGCATCAATTTGTTTTAAATGTATTGCATCATAATATATTCAAATTACCTTTATTGATTTTGACTTGAAATCTTCAAGTTCCGCATCACGGTTCATTTTTCTATACAATCCATGCTTCATTTGCAGTGTGTTGTTTCTATCATTCTCCTCTGTTATTATTTGAAAAAAAGAATAAACAATAATTAGTACTATATTATTTTATGTTTTAATGCACCTGATATAACAATAATATTTACAAATTTATATTTTATAATTTATACATGTTTCAATCATCTTGTTTTTCTTTTTTTTCAAATTCTTCTTTTGATTTTTCTTGGGAGTTTCAATAAATTGCATTCCTTCAACAATTGAAAGTTGACCAAAACCTCCTGCAATTTCTTCTTTCTCCCTTTGTTTCAACAACTTTGAACTCTAAGCTAGGAAGCTCGGCATCGTTTCTATCCACCCTTGTACTCGGAAACAGTTGAATTGACGTAGATAAGCTTCAAAAGAAAAGAAAAAAAAAAACAAACATTAGAATAAGAAAAAGATATATTGCAGTAAAGAAAAACTGTGATGCAGTAGTTATAAAAGCTTTAAATAAATTCTTGTTACTGAATCAACAAAAGTAATAATGAATATTCTACTGCATCACAATATATTAAAACTAATTGCAAGTATAAGTCATTGCATCACTATATTATTCTACTGCATCACATTATTATTCTACTGCATCACATTATTATACAGTAACAATTAAAGGGAGATGCAGTAAAAGGTATTTTTTTTAAAACTTACCGTCAAAGAAGAATTGGTCCCGAGAAAAATAATCTCGGTTTAAAATTATTTAATGAATCTTGCAGACATTCAAGACAGTAAGTGCACCAATCCAAATTTCTAATATTATCAACGTCTTCAACGGATGGTAGAAACCTTTGATTTACTGATCCATCTTTGTTACCATGTCCAAAAATAGTGAAGAAAATTACCAAGAACGCTACTTTGAATGCCCAACCATCATCTGTACTTTCACAAATATATGTTTCTAACCTGCTTATTGGAATTTTCTTTTTATGTGAAGGTCCGTCAGGATCATATACTTATAAAGGTAGTGTTTGCCTCCATTTTACCGTTGTTGCATCTGCTGTTGTTGTTTCAGGAAGAGCATCAACCTTTATATTCCCCATTGGAATTCCAAGAATTTCATGAATTAGATCCTCGGTGACCTTAATCTTTCTTTCATCACTCAAAACCAAACCGCAACTTTCGAATCAAATTTCTTACATAACCACATTGCTAATACTCCGGTGTTTGATCAAATTTGAATTCTCCACAATAATCTCCAAACCCCATCTATTCTAAAGCTCTAAACCTGACCAGCTTGTACAACTTCCAATAACATTATGCAAAACTTTTGGCAACCTCTTATTTGCGATTTGCGGTTCATACTTTTACCATCTTCTTCTTTTGATTCTTTATTTTCCGATTCACATTTTTACGCTTTACAAAGCTGCCCATTTTAACATTAGTCTTCTTTTTGAGTACGCTTTTCTTGATTCTTTTATCAATGATACAATCCTTTTATTCTTTTTATCAATCAGATACAATGCTTTTATTCTTTTTATCAACAGATACAATGCTTTTATCCATATCAGAATGTATTCAATAGCTTTTCCTTTAATCTTTTTTTCGGTCTGTTTGATTCCTCTTCCATTTCGTAAATTTCCTTACTTTCTCTCTTGTTCTTTTACCTTGAATCTTACTACTTACCTCTGCTTGTTCATTTATTTGATCTTCATTAGTTCTACACCAAAATTAAACCATCGCATCAAATCATGCAAACATATTTAAAATAAAATTAACTTCATTCAATCACTTCATTAGAACTCATCGCATCACTTTACTAATCCTATCGCATCACTTCTTCACTATAATTAAAATAATTGCATTAAAAAGTTTTCTATATTTAAAATTGTATGCGAATAACTTAAACTAAACTTATACCCCACATAAAAATTCCAATTGCATTAAACCAATTTTCAACTACTACAAAAAAGACTTAATCTCTACTATATAAACACAAACAACTGCATCAATAACACACCATCATCAATTTTCAACTTAATCTCTAGTATATAAACACATACTATGTTTAGCCTATTTATTCTTATATGAAGCAACTAAACAACTACTACATCTGAGTTCAGATTGCATTGCATCAGACAAGCGACAAACAATTTTACACACATCAAAAAAGCTACGCTTACCCTTCATGACTAGATCACATTCCCCAACAAGTGAAGTTATAAACACATCCCCTTCCAAACTACCCCGTGACGTTTCTTTTCGTGCACGTTTTAGTTTGTTTCCTCTTATTACGTCCACGAATTCCAGTCAGATCATGTACAACCCTTCATTAACTAATCTCAAAATAACATCATTCACTTTAAATCATAAACTACTTCATCTCTTATTTTAAATCACTGCATTTTGCATTCAGAAATTCATTCTAGTAGATTTTGAAAACATGAGTTAATCAAACATATACATTTCAAACTCATTTTCGCACACGACGTAGACTACATCTAACATAACTCATGCTCATACGTTGCAAATTAAAAGTTACTGCATCTGAATTCAAAAACTAGTACATGATATAAACAATCGTGCATACAAACTCACTTTTGCACATGACAAAGACTACATCAAACCTAACTCATGCTTATATGCCACAAATTAATAGCTATTACATCTTAAATAAACTTCTAGTGCATCAGATAAACAATCAAGTATATAAAATCAATTTCGGACATGGAATAAACTACATATAACTTTACTCATGCTCATACGTTGCAAAATTATAAGCTACTGCATCTCAGATCAACTGCTAGTTCATCAGATAAACAATCAAGCATACAAAATCAATTTCGCACATGACACATACACATCTAACCTAACTCATGCTCATACGCTGCAAATTAAAAGCTATTGCATATCAGTTCATCTGCTAGTGCATCAGATAAATAATCCCAAATACAAAATCAATTTCGCAGATGACAGAGACTACGTCTAACCTAACTCATACTCATACGCCGCCAATTAAAAGCTATTGCATCTCAGTTCAACTGCTAGTGCATCAGATAAATAATCCCAAATACAAAATCAATTTCGCACATGATGGAGACTACGTCTAACCTAACTCATGTTCATACGCCACAAAACATAGTCTCTGTATAACCTAACTCATGTACATTATACTATACAAAACATAAGCTAATGCATCTCTTCTTTACTTCTATCGCATTAATCTTTCAAAACACATACATGCACATTTCCACAACTAAAACTCATTATGCTAGTCTAAAACTTACATATACTTTGCAAAACATAAGCTAGTGCATCACTTCTTTAATACTACTGCATTAATCATTCAAAAACACATACACACATATATTGACAACTAAAACTCATTATGCTAGTCTAAATCATACATTATACTTTACAAAACATAAGCCAATGCATCTCTTCTTTACTTCTACTGCATTAATCTTTCAAAAACACATACACGCACATTTCCACAACTAAAACTTATTATGCTAGTCTAAAACTTACATATACTTTGCAAAAGATAAGTTACTGCATCTCTTCTTAAGTACTACTGCATTAATCATTCAAAAACACATACACGCACATATTCACAACTAAAACTCACTATGCTAGTCTAAATCATACATTATACTTTACAAAATATAAACTAATGCATCTCTTCTTAAGTATTATCGCATTAATCATTCAAAATCGAAACTAACTATACGTGACCTAATTTGTTCAAAGGTACTTACCGTCGAGATAGTAATAGTTTTTCCGGAGATGTTTGATTTTTCTTACGCATCCACCAGTGACAATTAATCTACCACTTTTTCTAGTATCTAAATCGAAAAATTAAGAAAGGATCTAGTAAATTAAAATCACTATGATGCAGTGGATTTTGAAAAATTAAAAATGGATTTCAGTAACTTACGAGGAGGTATAAACTTTTTCATATTCGTCTTCATCGATCGCCACTTTTTCTGTGATTTGATGCAGTGGAGAAGAATGAGATGAGATCTAGGGTTAGATTTTAGTGTACTATGAATTTGATTAAAGGTACAAAAAAGCGACTCCGCGTTTTTTCGTTTGTTAACATTCGCCCCTGAAGTTTCCAAAATTTACAAAAATACCACTCCGCGTTTTTTAAGATTGAAATCTAATCCAATGGTTGAGATGGCTTCCCATTCTTTTCATTTTAAACATCTTTTCATTTTAACCCCTATATATATATATATATATATATATATATATATATATATATATATATATATATATATATATATATATATATATATATATATATATATATATATATATATATATATATATATATATATATATATATATATATAATCTAGATCAAATGAGAACTTTTTTAAAGTTGTTAAAATGAGAACCAACTAAAATTTGACAAGTGACACTCTCCTTAAAATAAAAATAAAAAATTTCGTAATTACAACTAAAATTATTAAGGTTCCGATAGTTTTCTTTTTAAAACTAATGAAATCTAGGTAATACACTTTGAATCGACATGTAATGTGTATCATGTTTTGGTATACATATTAGTTTATTTAGTGATTGATATGTATTAGACGTATCATTTTATGTATAAAATATCAGTTTTTTGAGATTTTGATGTATCAATATAAAATTTATAATTGTGTATCAGTAATCCAAACTCATGTATCAGTTGGTTATTAGTTGCTAAAATGTTAATATGTATTAATATTTTATGTTTTTGTGTATTGGGAAGGGATCTAGTAAGAAGAAAAACTAAAATGAGAAGAATAAGAAGAATTTCTAGCCACATATTTCAAATAAAGGGGAGATTTTTAAGGGGAGATGCATCTATTTTTATAGGTGCATCTGAAATGTGTGGTTGTAGTTTCTTCTTATCATTCTCATTTTAATTATTCTTCTTATTTGATCCTAACTCTTTGTGTATTATTGCTTAAATAGTTATTTTTAAATGTTTTTAGAGGTTATTTAGACAAGTTCTCATTTTAACAAATTTAATAAAGTTCTCACATTAACTCTCCTATATATATATATATATATATATATATATATATATATATATATATATATATATATATATATATATATATATATATATATATATATATACTATAAAAAAACCCGTCCGATGGACGGGTATGACATGTGGTTTTATTTTATGATTTAGTGGATCAAATATATAATAAAAAATAATTAAAAGTTAAATGAAAGGGTTAAGATCTATAATTGATGTTACCATAATCCATTAAACGACTAAAAGCAGGTAAGTACTTTGATTTGTGGTTTTTATTTTTAGGATTTAGTATAACAAATATATAGTTAAAAGTTATTAAAAGTTAAATTAAACGGTTAAGAAGTATAATTGATGTTACCATAATCAATAAAACAGCTTAAAGTAGGTAACTACTTTCTTACATTTTGTTCTAAACAATATTAATCATGAATATCTTTTACATTATTAAAATTTATTATTATTATTATTTTGTTTTTGTTAATTATGTTAATTTACTTATTGTATATAGGTGCTTCCAGCTATTATGTTACCAAATTTAGATGATGTTGACGAATTTGAATTATCTAAGAATGGATTTATGGTTTTGTTTTATGTTTGTTGTGATGAGAATATGTATGTATTGTCAAGTTACAAGTAGAGTTTTTTTGTTGGAGAAAGAGTTTGTGGTTATATGGTTTTGATAATGATGATATAATCTTTACATAGGTGGTATTCAAAATGGCAACTTCTTTAAGAATACTCCAACTACCATTTACTTAGTTAGAGCAGTGTTAGTGTTTTTGTTCAGAGTTACTAAATTTTATTGTTTAAATTTGATATCATTAATTTCTTAGTTTACATTATAATTATATTCTAGTATGTTACGTGTTTTAATTATTTTTTTATGACGTAGTTAGTATTTATATATGGTTTTATTTTCAATAAGTTTTTAAACGAAATTTATAAACCAAGAAACACGATTAAAAATTGCTCGGGTATGTATTTTTAGAATTCTCGTAATCTTACGATGTTTTTTTAATAAAATTTTTAAATCCTAGCAGTGGTGAGTTGTTAAAGCAAAACCCTTAATGGGATTTTTGGTTGAACACGCAACATTTAGTGGGGAAATATGTATTTCAAAAAAATTAAATCTTTGTAATTATGCAATAATTAAATATATATTTTAAAAAAAAAACATAAATTATAATAAATAAAGTTTTTGTTTCGGGTAAAATGGGATCACTTGGTAAAATAATATATTGTTATAATTTCATTTGCGAAGAAATCGTTGCGATTACTACTTAGTGATTAACCAAGTCTAATATGGTGTTAGTAATATAAAATGACTACATCCAAATTAAAGTTCAGACGTTGATGACATATGGTTATAGTGATGATGACATTCAATAGTTTAATGCACTTCTCATAAACATGGTGACATATGGTTATAGAGGGGGCGAGCTTATAAGCTAACACGCATAAGCACCTCTACATGAGCTAACCCTAAACACCCCATAAAATATGCTCTCCACACAAATTTAAATTGATTAAATCTCAACTTGCAGGTGAAAGTTTTTCAGGTAATGAATCTTATTGGTGATCTTAAAGGAAAGGTTGATGTGATGGTAGATGATATGATTGTCACTGCTGGTGAGTCATCAAAAAAACCTGAACCAAAATTTATAAAGTTAATCGTGTCCTAATCTGAGTCTGCATCTAATTAGCCGTCATTTCCAAATGAATGTATAAAGTCAATTATGTCCTAATTTGAACCTTTGCACCTATAAATGGCAAATCTGTTGGTGATGTGCGAGAGAAGTTTGTGAAATTTTCACCTATAAATGGCAAATCTGAATAAGGGGTGCTTGGTTGCTGCTGTCAAAAAGGGTGTTTGGCGTTGTTTCATTTTGCTGATCATTACACATAAATTAGAGAATAGCAACGGACTACAAAAGGGTACCAAAAAGACATATAAATTAAGATTTTTACAATAATAAGAGATAGCTAATGATAATGTTGTCTTATACATTTTTAGATAGTTGCATTATCACACAGGCTTTGGTAAAGTTCACATTCCATTCACTGATGGATGTCCACGAGGTTGAACTTTTCTCAGAACTTGATCCAACACGGCTGCCTGTTATTAAAATCACTTGCAAATCGAGATTGGGTTTGGTAAAAATAAGTGAATGAATAAAAATCAAAATTTGGGTTTTAAAGGTAGATGCCGTTGGTTGAACATCTACTTCAGTGAGGCAGACGTACACTAAGAAAAGCTAATTTTTGCTACTGTGACATGATATAAAGGTATTCTACCTTTAAAAAGCAAAACATAGTTAATGAGTTAATGTATTTTTTTTGGTAGTAGCTTAACTTGCCCCATTGTTATAGTTTATGGAGTTACTAAGATTCTAGTCATCACACACCTCTCAAACTAACAAAAAAAAAAAAATTTTTTAGATGCATCTCGAACTTTTTCATTCGCAGTATTTAGAGGCAACCTAAAAGGAATAGGTGCCTTTTAGTGTACTTAAGTTTTGCTTACCTTACAGAGCCTTTGACAATTTCATTCGAAATCACCAGATAATGAGCATATACACCTGCATAGGAACCAAGAAGTCTAGTAATTTATCATGTGATCCAAAAAAATAGATGAAACTAAAAAGGAAAGCCATATGACCCTAAATAAGTACATTTGCAACCCACTTATCGAACATTGTTTTTTTCTCATATAATTAAGTTGGATGCTCAAGAACATTCTAGAAGAAGATGGTCTAGGAATCTTGTTCACAATTAACTGTAAATCCTGTTAAATAAATAAACCAAGTTAAGAGGAAAAAGGCATAGAAACAACAAAGTTGAATTCCATAATGTAACTGACATAAACCCACAATTGAAGCATATGATTTATTTTCCTCTTGGATGGTTATCCCAATGGCTTCAAGCTTCTCGTCATCTACTTAATTTATGCTTCAAATCTTCTCTAGAATTTGTGTTACCCATTTATGCTTTTTGTGGTTTTGTGCAGTGGTGCGATTAATAAAAAGAATGGATAAAGACATCTGGAACCTAAAGAAGCTTCGGAGAAATCAACCCGCCTCTTGAATTGGGTTGGGTGGCCGAGAGATAACATCGCATTCTTGGGTTGGTGGCCCACGTTGATTAGCCCACCGGCCTGCATCAGTAGCAAGCTACCGTAGCAAATTCAATGCCTAATTTTATATATAATAATAATAATTGTATGCGTAGGGTATTCAAACAAATACAACAATTAGTCAAGAAGTTTAGTCACTAAAAATATTATTGATATTAAACTACAATTTCTATTGTAAGAGCTTGGTATACACTTGAGAAAATATAAGAAAAATTCATGAAGGAATATAAATGGTTAAGGAAGAACAAATACATGTTATGGATGTGCTCTCTTGTTGTTGCTAACCGAAGGAAATTTGTCTTGTTTGATGTGTTCACCTTGCAGAGTAATATGCACGCACTCGCCATGGAACCACCTCTAACATATATCACAACAAATCCCGAAGGAACATCCTCAACAGCCTCTTGCTTCTTCCCATCCGATAGCAGTTCTTTGAACTATTCAAATAGAGATCTTTCTTTTCACCAGAACATAGTTGGGACCCATTATCCTAACCTTCATACCAGCTTGAAACCTTACCAAAGAAACACATAACCAAAAGCGAAGAATCTACCTTTATCGTAAGGTGAATCATTTTCGACACATATAGCATAAGGGACCATCGGGATCACAATTTCGATAGCATTGGTGTAAGCATCATCCAATGAACCTCATATAAGTTCTAAACACGGTATCTCGAAAGCAAGATGAGGTGAAGGCGGATGAAAGATCATAATTTCATGTAAAGCCCTAGCGGCGGGAAGCCAATTCGCATGACACGCTTCATCAATGCTTTACCCATCAACTCTTTTTCTTGACTTCATAGTCACATCAAGCTTTGCCAACATGGGCCATAATTTGTCTTTATTGTCATTCATGCAAGTGTTGATAATCGCTTGATCGGTTCATAACAAACCGAAAAACCCACGCTTACAAGTAGCAGCCTCCAGTGTTTTGTTTGGTCCGATTTTTGTTTTCGTCAAAAATTTCTCACATGTAGTCGCTCCATCATCTTAGACTCGTCAACACCAAACTTGCTAGATACATTTTTGCGAAATTGGTCAAAGTAAAAGCTCAACCATGCAACCTAGCCGAAAAGGCAACAAGACCTTACTCGGGTAAACCATGACATCGCCAAGAAGTGGGTCCTCATAAGTAGCCATAATGATATTAGAGGTGGATGGTAGAAGATCATTGCAAAAGAAGAACCCATCTTATATCTAGTTCACTTGTTGACAATCGGAAATTTATGTAGCTTAGCCAAAATTCAAACTGATAAAAATGACTGGGATACCAAAGAAAATTGTACCTTCTGCTTTTCATTTTTCTTTTTTTTCTTGTTCTTCTTTTTCTTATGTTTGATTGGCTTCAGTTTAATTTCTTCTTCTTCTTCTTCTTCTTCACTTGGACCCAAACCCAACCAACCTGACCCATTAATACCCCTACCTACAATGATTACCCAACGTAAGCTTTTAGCATGTTTTTAAAGTGAGTTTCTAGTATACATTTCACATATCTTCCTATACTATAATAACCCGAAAAACAAACGAATAATATACTACTATGAAAGCTACATCTAGGCATTTATTTGGTAAGCACCTTTACATATTTCATAGTCAAAGTCCATATTGTAAAAGACGATTAATTCTGAACCTGTATCCCAAGCATGTTTATACTCATATATCAATTTTAATGACTTGATTCATAGACCTTGTTAAAGTAAAGACAACACAATTTATAATGGTTCGATAGAGACATCGGGTTTCCAAATGATTTCGGCACCTACGCGATTATCATTACAACTAATGTAATGCTTACCTTCAATCTTGATCGGTATAAACATCTCCTCTAAATTGTGCTAGGATCACTGCCCAATCTTCTCTCAATCTTGCTATAGGGCATTTGACCTTTTGTGGTTTGTGCATATCAATCAAAGGAATATTAGTAGGGTATTATCAGAATATTGAAAGATAAAAATCTGGCTATACGTCTGGCGACTTACAGAGAGAGGAATCTGCTATGGAAAGCATTTGATTGTGCCAAATAAGCTTTCATATCTTGCATTCCAGCTTGAAAAACACAACGGAATTAGTCGTGATTGAAAGGTAAAAGGTCAAAACAAACATGAAAAATAAAGATGCACATAATGATGCTAAAAGAACTGTACCAAGCACCAACTGATGCAATGAAGCTTTAGAGTCCGGTGATGGTAGTGTCTTAGAACTTATATTAACGGGGCCCAGTACTATCCCATCAATGATAAAACTTTGAATGAGAGTAAGAAATTCATCTAGATCACATACGTTTGTAAACATGGTTCTATATTCCTCATCAGATATCATTGCAAATGGTAAATATGAGTAAATTATTGAACTCACAGATAATTGTGCAGAAAAGACATATAAACTGTTCAAAAAGGTCTCATCATTTAAATTGTTGAATTTAGTCGAAGCAATAGTCGAGAAGCCCAGAACAAAGAGAAGAAGCACAGACCTTTTCCCTAAAGAGTAAACATCAAATTATAATCCGTAAGTAACAAAGTAAGATGACACAGAACAGATAACCACATATTTTAAAGGCTTAAATGCATAAAATGGTAACCTACTTTCAGTTTTTAATCATTTACAACAAAGTTCAAACTTCATTATATGATATACAATGTACACAAGAATTTTTAAAGAAGGGGAAATATGACATTTCCGTATTTAGGTTGGAAACATATGGAATTTCTCCTTCTTTAAAAATCCATGTCTTAAAGTGTTTACTTTGATTTTTTTTCTCTTATCCAACTCAGTGGATTTTGTCGTATAGAATTTCCTTTAGATGCAACCTTAGCCTCTCCCGAATAAGTATATTCATCGTTAATGAATTTAGCCGAGGCTGTTGTCACTTCATCTCAAGGATTCACCTTGTTCTTCAGAAACATCAAATGATGTTGTCATGGGGTGTTTGGATGGCTGCTTCAAGGTTTTTGTTTTGTTGCTGTTAGGGGGTGTTTGGATGGCTACTAAGCGGTTGTTTTGTTGTTGTCGGGGGTGTTGGAATGGCTGATGTAAGTGTGTGTTTGGATAGTTGCTGTAAAGGTGTGTTTAAATAGCTATTGTGATCGAGGTGGTGTTTGGTTGCTGCTTTAAGTGGTCTAATTGGTGACTGCAACAAACAAAACCATAGCTTAGTTATAAGCATTTAGTAGTTCTTTTTAGTTTTATTAAGGAGACCCTTTTTCCCTGCAGTATAAAGCATCGATCTTGTTCAAGACATGCTAACTGAGAGTGATAGCTAGGTATAAAGGTGGAATGTTTGATACAATAACCTACGAAAAGGTTAAAATTTGGGTTGTTTATGATCTCAAATGGTTGCTGGTTAAATCAGTAGAAGTTTATATTGTTTTTGTAATCATATTTTTTTTATAAAACTACTTAGGGGTGAAAAAGTGTTTAGTCTCCACATGTGTCGACCCAAACTAAAATGACCCGTAACCTCTAGTTAGACAAACATGTACCAACAGATATATACAAAAGTCCCATTAAACAATTTTCTAAATCTACCACAAACAAAGTACAATTGGCTAATTAATTTACCTGGACACATATCAGGAATAATACATGTATGCTTGGCTATAATTTTGACGAGTAAAGATGATTTTTGATGTCCATATGGGGTATGTAGAATCAAACTCCAAATTAGAATCCTCTTCAATGGGATTACGGTCAGAGGAACACCACTTGCGCAAGAATTAAAACTAAATGTATGATTTGTCAATTTGTTGTTCTTTATGTCTGCATACCTGTTAAAAACATAAACATAGAATTTGAAAGCCATAATGAATATATTTGTATACCTTGTCTCGCAAGGAGCGGTCTGCATCGAATTTTAGCTTTGTCAAGCAAATTAACCAAGTTAACCACTTCAGTACTAAAATTTCAGAATCTCAAAATCATCACCTTGAATAAGACCAAATCCTACATGACTTAAAGGGCATTTAGAATGATCATTTCTGATCCACCCTGTAAGTTTAGCATCCCAGGGGGAAAATTGTTGAGCTCAAAAAGTATTCAATTTATTTCGTTAGCAGCCCAAGGGAAAAATATTGTTGAGCTAAAAAAGTATTCAATTTGTCAAGCATAATTGTTGATCCACCCTGTACGTTTAGCAGCCCAGGGGGAAAATCTGAGGGGCAAGGGTATTTTAAAAGGAACTTATGTTCATCTTATATTTGTTAAACTATTTTTCGTATATTCTGATAACGTGACATGTCAGATAACATAAAAGTTTTAATGCTATCAAAGATTTTACCACGAAATATGCAGCACACACGAGGCTATATCAATAAACACGAATGGAGCATCGTCTGATAAGAATAAAGCTGCAAGACACGAGAATACTTCATTAGCATTGTTGAAATTGATTAAAAAAATAACACAACCTCGAAATATAGTCATCTGTTAAGGGAATGAATATCAGAGGAGAAATAATACTGGAAAGGGAACATAGGCCGGTAATTCATCCTTGAGCCTTGTCCTACAAAGATCAAAACAAATGTTTGTTGGACATGTCAATGTATCAAAACTCTAAGCACTTTTTAAGCGAAGAGGCCTTGCAAATTTCCACCAAACATGTACATTCATATCATCTCCCAATATTTCTAGTATAGATTATATTCAATCTGCAACAAATGGAATGACAGAACATACTTGTAGATCCTATATATAAAGTAAGCAATACCTTTTTCGTTGATGAGATTGAGAACTTTGTGGTGGTCTTCTCAAATTTTTCTATCCACATTTTGCTTGTCAACACCAAGCTCCATCAATGAAAATCAACAATTTTCCAAATAGGTACTGTAAATGTAAAGACAGTAGTTTGAATATCAAAAATCGAACATTTGCCATAGACCATTCGAGTGGTCACATACAGATAGAAAAGAAAATGAATCACCAACAACTGCCTTTGCCAACAATGTGTTTTCCAGTCCAGGTGGTTCATAAAACAGAATACCACATGTAGAACATACAACATAAATGACTCAAACAATAGGCAAATAACTGAATATTCCTGCATCAAAGACTGAAACAACATGCAAATATATTCATTCTATATAGCCAAAAAAACATCAAGTTGTAATGATCTAATGTTAACTGAGCAATACCTTCATTGAATCTGAATGTATCCGACCTAGTTTAGATCTGGGTTACAAATGTGATTTGTGATATATTATCAAATGTGAGGCACTGAATATATAGATGCAAATTAGGTCTACCTGCAAAATTATAACATAGACAAAATAAACAAAACAAAGCATGCATCCAACGTACCTGCAAAATTATTATGAGCTCTAAAGAGACTTGCATGTTGTTTTAAGAATCATCACAGCAACATGCGTTAAAAGAAGATGACTAACCTTCAAAGAATACATCTAAGCTGCAAAAAGTTACAAAGAAACCAGCATACACATATACACAACAATGAAGTTTCATCATTAGGTTTTTGAGTCAATCAAACAAAAACCATAAAACGTGATACAAAGATTCATATTATATCCAAAAGGATACACGAAACGTTATGATATCAAAAATTCTTGATAAAAAAACATCATAACAACTATGATGTTATACAGCAGCTAACCTGATGTTTTGTTTTTTTGGTCGAGCAATGAAGTAGAGAGGGGGCGGCAAAGATGAAAACGTTTATATCATCATCATCATCATCGATCTTTGCTGGTTCTCAGTTTAGAGTGGGGAAAAGGAGAAGAAAAATAAAGTGGCGGTTTTGTGGTTCATAGACTGAGAAACAAATTAATTAGGTTAAAAATAAAATGGCCAATAATTAGTTGCATATGTTTATAGATTTGGACTTGCAAAATATAATCAAAAAATGTGTTGGTCTAGTGGTTATCATGTGTGTAAATGTTACAAACACCCCAAGTTCGATTCTCACTAATGTCGTTTTTAATCATCCGAATTTTTATACATTTAATCTATGCTTACTTGGACAAATTGTGATGACATGGAAATATGACATGGCATTATGGGATGCCAAGTGGCATTATATATATATATGCCTATATATATACATATATATATATATATATATATATATATATATATGGGAGAGTTAACGTAAGATCAAACTTAAAGTTGTAAAAATAAGATCAAGTCTAAAAAACCACTAAAACATTTATAAATAACAATTTTAGCAATAAAACATTTAAAAAATAATATTTTAATAAAAATTAACATTTTAGCAACTAATAACCAAATGATACATGTGTTTGGATTAGTGATACATCTGATACACGTTACACTAAAAATATTCCAAAATCTGATACACATACAAAAACCTGATACACATTACACTTCTAATCAAAGTGTATCATCTAGGTTTCGTAAATTTTAAAAAGAAATATATCGAAACTTTAATAATTTTAATTGTAGTTAATTAAAATTTTATTTTTTTTGTGAGGAGAGTGTCACTTGTCAAATTTTAGTTGGATCTCATTTTAACAACTTTAAGTTTGATCTTATTTGATCTAGATTCACATATATATATATATATATATATATATATATATATATATATATATATATATATATATATATATATATATATATATATTTATATAGTAGGAATGATAAGTAAATTAAGAAGTGGTGAGAAGTGACCAAAACCACGCATTTGAGATGCAACGACTTCCATTAGATGCATTTCTATTCATATAGATGCAACATCTTGAGTTTCGAAAGTTAATTTGATGTATAGATGGTACAAATTGATTTTCATGATTTTGGCACGTGCAGAGGAACAAAAAATAAGAGAAATCATGAAATGCATCTAATATACGTATATGCATCTGATTAAAAGCTTGAAAACACATTATGGTGCGTTATAATGCATCTAAGATTATAGGGATGCATCTAATTTAGGTCGGTGCATCTCGGATTTGCGATTATAGTTCTTCTTATTCCTTCTTATTTTAAGTAATCTTCTTATTTGATCCTAACTCTCTCTCTCTCTCTATATATATATATATATATATATATATATATATATATATATATATATATATATATATATATATATATATATATATATATATATATATATATATATATATATATATATATACTAGTTTGCCAGCCCAATGGGCATGTCTTATAATTATCGTTGACATAATTTGCTATAGCGAAAGAAGGAGTGCAACTAAGGTGGAACTTTTCGACCTTGATGTGTGGGTCTTGAGAGGCAAGAAGATTCGTGACATATTGTCTAAATCTCTTAGACCGCTCTTGAGACCTTTTTTGACTTGGATATAATTTGTCATTAAAGTAAAGATTGGTGATTGAGGCCCGACAAGGCTTCAATCTATACCTCTATATATGGGCCAGTGAGAATTACCTTGTGGCACCACTTAGACCAAGAGGAATCATGTAGATGGTTGAGTATGGAATTTACATGTAAACCATTTTCTTATCTTATGAATGATCAAATTGAAATTGAGGTACTCATGATTGGATATTAGTAGCAACTACAACATGTGTACATGCATTGGTATTATCGACCGATGGAAACGGCATTCATGGAGCTTAGATCAACAATTGGTTGTTACAAAGAAACAAAGCAGAATAATAATCATCGGATGATTATGAGATAATAAAAGTAACTCATCCGTCCGTCACTAGAAAAACCCAAAAACATGTTTCATGAATTTTATCATCATCGTTGAAAAAACATTAAAAAAATACATTCATCCATTTCATCAAACACATGTATCGGCCCCTAATCCATTTCCTTTTATGTAAATAGACAACCTATTTGAACCAAGGTAGCTTCATCACTAACTTTGCGTAGCAGATTTTTAATTCAACGAAACAACATCCACAAAGCACTATCACATAACATATATGATATATCCATCATAATTTACTTTAAAACTTAAAAACATTTTCAATCCTGCTCACTTGAAGTACGATGATTCACATCAATCTGATATCTAGGCATTGCAATTCAACAGCTAGAGTCTACTACAGGAAAAATATTTGGAATGACGAAACACAAATATAGGCATTAAATTAGAGATCTAATTATACTACATGGCTTAATTATACTTTATAGGCTTAAGTTGACATTCACAATTGGTCCCCTAAACAACCTTAATTTGAATGCGATACCTGTGTCCACACTTAAGAATTCATTGCCATCCTGTCATAGAACCTGTGAAACCATTGATTAAAAACTTTATAACTCAGTTTGCAGCTGTACCTACCTTGAAGATAAAAAAATCCCGAAATTGCATTGGTTAGTAGGATCACCAAATTCAGTGATGGGCACTGGTACATATCCAACGGTTTCTCAACGACCCTTTACATCTTTTGTGCGCCACTTTGTGCTTTTGCATTCTATAACCATTGAAGCAGATTGCTTGTAGCCTCAAGAGCTATTTTTTGCCTCTTTTATAAATTTCATCCACTAAACTTTTATGTTATCCCTCTGCAAAAGAAATTAAAGGTATTTAAAAGGAATATTAAACAATTTGGCAAGTGATACGAATGTCCAATAAACACATGGATGTCAAGTTATAAAAGCTTGACGATGAACATATGAACAATTTGAGCTTCAATATATACAATAATGATGCAACATTTCGCTTTGCTGTGCAAGGTGATTGAATAGAGGTGTATGAATCGGGTTTCACCCACAAAAGCCAAAACCGAACAAAAACCGAAAAAGCCGAATTGAATTTTTAAACGAACCAAGCCAAAATAAATATTTGATTTTTGGTTTGGATATGGTTTTAGCAAAATTAATCAAAAATCGAATTCACATAAATATATATGTATTTTGTATATATTTATATATATAAAAAAAACATTAGAAGTCGTATAAATATATCATTTTTAAAGCTTGAAATGTTTTTTGTTATTAAAAATCTCAATAAATAAATAATTAATTAATTAAAATTAAGTAATTCGGGTTATTCGGTTCGGTTTTACCCAAAAAAAATTAACCGAACCGAATAAACCGAACAACCCGATAGCCGAACCGATGAACACCCCTAGGATCGAAGAACTGCAAAAATACAAAATTGACATGAGTGACCATATGTGAAGTCGGTCGTTATGGACTGCAAAAAAATGTTATATCACTTTTATCTTTATACTTGAAGAAACGTGCATGACATACACTATAACATGAATCTCAAAGCAAAGTATTTTTGTCTATGATCATGTCGATCGTTAGTAAAATATACCTTTGGAAAAGAAGTGATATTTCGCCACGAGATGAAACATGTAAAGCGACTTTCCTCACTACACATGTACCAAACGGATCTTTCACTACCGTATTTGCATCTTGAAGTGTAACATCCTTAAGAGCTTTCCAACCTTTCAGATCAGTCAAGCTAACAACAAACCACAGTGCCATAGATGTAAGAACAATATATTGATGACCCTCTTGACATGAGTGATCACATTTTGAAAAAATGAGGCCACATGAAAATCAACTTCTTTGCTTGATATGTCCAATTTTTTGGCTCTTCAATGCTAGATGTTGCAAGGGTGCAAAAGTTTCTTTGTTGATCTTTAAAAGAAAAAAAAAAAAATCAATCAAGGAATTATAGTGTAGTTCAAAACTGTATATATTTATAGTATGATAACTAAGAAGCGTTAATCAGTAATGAGAAATTGTAAAAATGTGTGATAATATCAGTTGTCAAACATGTCCTAATAAAAGATCAAGTGACATGTAGGTGATAGATACCAAAGTGTTATCAAATGCTTAAAACCTCTTTAATTGCTTTATAAAGAAGTGTAAATCAATATTTTAATCAATTAGGTTTTTAAAAACATATTTAGTGAATCAAATACCTTAATCATATTGAAAAAGGATAAAAAGCATTGATAGGTCCGGCTCAACCTAAACCATATTACCGCATTATCCGCTTTTACCCATTACCCACCTCCAAGAAACTACCCTTAGTTTTAACTTTTAAGCTTTTGAGTCAATCACCTCTAAGACATCGAATCGGTTGACAACCGGGTTGAGTAAATGTTTCGGATGTTATCAATAGCTCATATATTTTCAAATTCAGAAACACGATATTTTGGCAACTTTTAACCTGTTATGATTCATGTATTTAATAGAAAGTTGTTACATGGATAATGTGTCGTATATCGGCTAATGGTATCCTCGGATATATGAATGATTGGTTAAGTATGTTGAGACAAGTATCAAATAGTTAACTAATGTATAAAGAAATGATGATTAATATAAATATTAAAATAAATCAAAGAGCTTAAAGGCATAATTTCCATACCCTCTCTAAACGTTGAAGGAGAGCTGTTTTAAACTGTCGAACACCACGACCATTGGAGCTTTGATCCAACCTGTCTGTTTTCTCAAATGCATAGTTACGACCTTTATCAAACACAGGAGAAAAGCATACCACACATAACAATTAGTTCACTGATAAAACAATTATAGTTATAGTTATGATCTAAGAGATTGGATCCAAGTCTCAAATGAAGCAGCTGAGAAAAGAAGAGTAATTACAGAGATAAGCAACGCGAGGTCTGTCACTTTTGAACTCTGTTGCAACCTGAAGGATGGGAGCAATTTGTTGGAGAAATGAGGGGACCACCTCGTTATCAAAAACCTCCATGGATAAGGTGGTTGTGGCAGCTTGTAACAACCCGCATTTTTCGAGTTACTTCTCATATTTTTGAAAAGTTACTATTCACTTTCACTATTCATCCCGTAAAATTTTTAATCCACATTCTCGTAAGATAAATTATTTTAGTAATAACCTGAGAGTTCGAACATCGTTAGATCATTTTCGCAAAAGTTATTAAGAAAACATCGTCTTAAAGTTTCATTTTGGTCGGAACACCATTTAGTCATCACGCGCATAACGAAAATCAACTCTGAAAATTTTCCCCGCATCAGATAAATTCTTAGATCACTCATGATTAATTTGAGAATTTTTAAGATTTATTTTTGTGTTACCAAATAAGCCCAATAAGAAGAAAACTAAACTTACGTTTTAAACAATTCTACTTACATCCGGACTTAACGATTCTCGACTGTGTTTCTAATATGTTTTGACACTTTTACATTTTTGGAAAAGTCAAACATATTTCCTCCTCCTTTGACCATAAAGGAATTAACCTTGTCGTTCTACATTTTGCTTAAATCACAGAACTTTTAAACTTCACAAATAATCATTAAGTTATCCGCGTATGATGAAAACCACATTTTAACATCTCATATCACTTTTAGACTAATTTTAGTCTACTCTAAATAAATTCATGGTCGTTTCCACGAAATTTCGTTCTTTTCCGATAAACTGCAATTACGTTTTGACCAAGATTTCGACTTTAAGCGGCGTTTTGCACCCAATGAGACTTATCACCCATTTTATATTTTTAGATGGAGTATAATGATGAGTTTCATCATTCCTGTAAGTTCCGTATTTTTACGATACCCGATTTTACGTTTTATGGCTTAACAACTTACGGTTAGCATTTAACGGAACCAAAACTTATACTAAACTCAAGATAAGACCAAGACTTATCATCTAAGCCTTATCATCACTTCATGGCAGACCTTGGGGGGGGGAGTCGTCATTTTGGTGGCATGATCCTAACCATGATTCATTTAGATCATTACAAGTGTCCTAACTTAACCATGGTTAATATTTAACCCAATATATGGTTAACCAAACTTACCCTCCTATAAATAGGAAGTAAAATACATCCGAAAGACCTTCACACACTGATTTTGGTCGTTCATACCCTAAAACATTCACATCTTCCATCATTTGATCTATAAACTCCAAGTTTATGCAAGGAAGTTCCAAAGATCAAGCTACTACATCAAATCTCTAGCAAGTTTAAGTGATCTTCTTGAGTTCAAATCCACTCAAATCACTTAGTACTTCATCACCAACTCTTCAAGTTTGCAAGGGTGCCAAGGTGTGGAAAGCTAGCTCAATCTAAAGTCTTAAGTGATAAATCAAAGTCCGATCCTTACTAGTTACTCATTTCTTATTGAAAGCCAAAAGTTGTAAGCAACTTATCACCACCATCATCTCATCTTTATTATTCATAATATTAACTATTTCATGCTATATATATAGTTACTATATTGATTCATGATGTACATATACTCAATCACTTGTTTTAATTCACATATTGTCATAAAAGTAGCAAACTAGTAAACTAGTCATATTCTACACATGTGAGACCATTAAAATAAGTAACATATGGACTTTATAACTTACATAATATGGTAGACAAGATAAAAAGGTAAACATAGCAATTTGAATCACCCGAAACGGACAAACGAGTCAAACGTTATAGGCAAAAGAAGTTAGCGAAACCTAAACGCCAAAACTGCAATGTAGAAGCTGTTTGTGGTTCTGCCTTTTTAAAAGTGGTACTTCTGGTCCGAATCATCAAAAAGTTAAAACATGAAAGTTGTCCAGAACGACATTTTCCTCCGATTTCAAAGAAGCTCGGACCTTGAAAACGCTTAAACATGCCATTAATCTTCAAAAACAGAAACTGCCCTATATTTAGTCTCATAACTATACTTTTGTCACAACTAAAAGCAAACCAAGAGGCCTAATGGCCATAAGCCAAGACCACGGCTACGGCTAAGGTCAAAGCTGAGTCTCAAGACCATGGTAGTCAAGACCAAAGTCAAGGCAAGGCCATGTCTAAAGCCTCAAGGCTTGTTTACCTAAGACCGTTAACTAAGGTGATCATATTTATGAAAACGACGAGAACTTGTAAAAACTAGATACTTATTAAAAACATGATAAACTTTATGTTATAACAATCTTCACTCAAAACATATGTTGTATCTACTAAGTGCTATAAAAGTAGGGAGCTTCATGTGAGGGGTTTCATTTGAGTAAAACGTATCGACGAGTTGTTGGATTTACGATTTAAAGTCTCCTAGCTCCTCGAACGTTTACTACATGACCTCTGAATTGTGATGGCCCGAACGGTAGTATGATATATATAAACTAAACATGTTTCCGCAACTAGACCATTTCTATAAACGACATACACAAATGCCATGTACTACATCATGATCAACATAGAGACGTATATAGTTTTGTTATTTCTTTCGGATCATTATTTCAAACCTAAGTCGCAACATCCTATTCTAGGTTGCTCGTAGAAGTTCTCACGGCATATCCATCATTCTCATTATACATTTGATATCATTTACTCTGAGGTGAGTTCATAGCCCCACTTTCTATTACTTAATTGTTTTACAAACTCTTGGGGGAGATACATGCTTTATTTTAAATCGAACACATTGCTTTCAAACTGTATGCTTATCTAAATGTATTATTTGTACTAAGTACCACTATTGCCAATCTTAAGTCCCTACTATCATGAACCATTAATCACTTGCGAGTGAGCGCGAATATTGTGGATATGCATATTGGGATTGACGAATCCCGTTTGTGTTGACCGGGTAGGAAAACAAACGCACTATATTTGAACATCTATAGGTTTATTGGAAAATTACCTATTAGGGCATCGGTTACTATTTTATGACAGCTGTTAACATTTTCGGTATCATGAGTTTAGTGCAATAATATCTCTTTTGGTTATCAAACCATTGGTGTGAATTTATAACTCACACTACAAACATTATGTGTTCAACTGATTTCCTAAACTCTATGAATTTCACTCAACCTTTGTGTTGACAGTTTTAAGCATGTATTTCAGGTCCATAATGTCGGAAGCTGGCACGGAAGAGCAAGGATTAGATCAAGAAGGCTATACATTTTATTATCATTCGAAAACTCATTTAATGTATTTGGTAAACAATGGAACCAACTGGGACCTCATTTTTGTAAACTCTGATATTTATATAAATCGAATGATAAATCTTTTAAAACGACTCCATTAGAGTTCGTTTTCTATTATTATATTGTTGTGCCATGAAGTAACACCCGGTTTGAATTCAGCTGCGTATCACGAAATTAGGGGTGTTACTGATTGGTATCGAGCCACGATTATAGAAAGCGGGTCTAATCGAGACTTAAACTATAACTACTTTTACAAACAAAACATTTTATAGCCTTCCGTTCTCCATGCCTTCCATCCTCCGACGATTATGTAACTTTTAGGCATTTTAAGCTATACAAACATACTAGTATCTTGATATATACACTTGACATAATTTCAATCATAAACAATGTACTCAAAATATCTGCGTATGCCTATTCTAAGGCATTACGACACAATCATATTTTCCCAATCTCCCAATCATGCATCTACTCGTGCATTTTAGGATTACGAAACTTTATCCAAGACATTGTAATCGACTACAATGGTCTTTCCTACTTCGAGACATTGTGAGATACAATGGTCTCATTCATTTTCAAGACACCGTGAGATACAATGGTCTCTATTACATTCTCGCATAATTGTAAATCCTACAGTGGTCTCTATTACATTCTCAGACACTATAAATCATACAGTGATCTCATTTATTTCTCAAGACATTGTGAGTTACACAATGGTCTCTTCATCATTTCTCAAGACATTGTGGGTTACACAATGATCTTTCCATCATTTCTTAGACATTGTGAGTTGCACAATGGTCTCTATTATTTCCTAGACATTGTGAGTTACACAATGGCCTCAACTATTCTCGGACATTGTGAGTTGCACAATGGTCTCAACTACTCCTTAGATATTGTAAGTTATACAATAGTCTCTACAAATTATCTTATAAAACCTTATATGATATTCTTTTACATGAAGCCGTCACAATCTATCAATTTCCTAATGGAAATACAAGAAATGGGATTTCTAAAAGATAAACCGACTCATCATCTACAAAAGTCAAGTTCAAGAACTTTCTACATTCATCAAAATTCTCTTACGAAACCTTCATTGTTAAAGGTCCGTGATGCTAGCCAAGTATGGACTATTTTAGAATTACTTAAGATTTCCTTTCCACACGTATCTACCCATACTATCTTCTATGCAATGGAATGTGAAAACATAGGTTGCAAGTCTTTTATGGCGGGACTTGCAACCTGGATGGTTTGATATCGCCTTTGCTTAGTGGAAAATTCTCAAAAGCTAAGGACATATCACAAGTATACCTAATTTAGGTATTTGAAAATTTATCGAACCTCGGCTAAATATAGTCTCGTCACTATATTTAACCTAGGGATAGTGGAACATAGTCGACTAACTATGTTCGACTTAAATTTTCAAACACTAAGAATAGTTATACAAGTGTTATATTCAAAGTTGATTTCTACTTAAACTCGATAAACCACCGAATTCATTAAAAGATCTAGAGACGCGATAGTGTTTTACCACTAAGCGAGATCTTAATATTTAATTATACTACCTAATTTCATTCTTGAAATTTTCATACATGAGATAATCCGAACTACTATCTTGGGATAGTCATCAAATCTTCTCGTCATTTCTTAGAAGTACTAGCCTGATTAGGTTTCAAGGATATCATTCCGCCATATTTCTTTAAAATTCACTTATGATTTTAAAACTTGACATCTCTACCTAAGAATAATGGTAAGCGTACACTACACTCTTCTAAATCGTCAACATATCACATCATTATCTGAACCCCATTGAAAGTCAGTACGTAAAACTTCATAGTACCATGTTTCTTTCAAACACTAGTAGACATAAAAACTATACGATATAGCTTTCATCCCGAGACCACCTAAGACATGATCAACTTTGGAAATGGTTTGGATAACCACTTGCCACTAGCAAGACTTTCCTACAACAATTATCACATCATTATAAACCATTTCACATCAACAATACCTTGCACCTTTGATTAACAACAGTTACCCTAACAACAACAAAAATATTCCATTTTGAGGCACTATATAGACGAATGTGTTAGTTAACCATTTGCTAAACTAAGGTGTTTAGAGATCACCCAAGAAACAACTAAGGAAACCATACAAACACAATAAGATATGATTCGTTTTAAAGAATCGGGAAAAGCCAAACTTTAGGTATATTGGACTCTATAAGATTTTAACAAAACCCTTTAGGTTATCAACTTAAGCCACATGGTACATAATACATTCTATGACTAGAAACTTGAGAACACAAAGATTAGAATTTGGCGTATACACCCTCATTTTCCTAGACATTTCAACATCGGATAACACACATTGAATTCCGAGACGAAATTCCCATTAAGGTGGTGAGACTGTAACAACCCGCATTTTTCGAGTTACTTTTCATATTTTTGAAAAATTACTATTCACTTTCACTATTCATCCCGTAAAATTTTTAATACACATTCTCGTAAGATAAATTATTTTAGTAATAACCTGAGAGTTCGACCATCGTTAGATCATTTTCGCAAAAGTTATTAAGAAAACATCGTCTTAAAGTTTCATTTTGGTCGGAACACCATTTAGTCATCACGCATAACGTAAATCAACTCGAAAATTTTTCCGCATCGATAAATTTTAGATCACTCATGATTAATTTGAGAATTTTTAAGATTTATTTTATGTTACCAAATAAGCCCAAATACAAGAAAAACTAAACTTACGTTTTAAACAATTCTACTTACATCCGGACTTAACGATTCTCGCGTGTTTCTAATATGTTTTGACACTTTTATATTTTTTGGAAAAGTCAAACATATTTCCTCCTCCTTTGACCATAAAGGAATTAACCTTATGCGTTCTACATTTTTGCTTAAATCGCGTAACTTTTAAACTTCACAAATAATCATTAAGTTATCCCGCGTATGATGAAAAACACATTTTAACATCTCATATCACTTTTAGACTAATTTTAGTCTACTCTAAATAAATTCACGGTCGTTTCACGAAATTTCGTTCTTTACGATAAACCGCAAATTACGCGTTTTTGACCCGTATTTGCGGCTTTAAGCGTTTTGCACCCAATGAGACTTATCACCCATTTTATATTTTTAGATGGAGTATAATGACGAGTTTCATCATTCCTGTAAGTTTCAGTATTTTTACGATACCGATTTTACGTTTATGGCTTAACAACTTACGGTTAGCATTTAACGGAACCAAAACTTACACTAAACTCAAGATAAGACCAAGACTTATCATCTAAGCCTTATCATCACTTCATGGCAGACCTTGGGGGTAGTCATCATTTTGATGGCATGATCCTAACCATGATTCATTTAGATCATTACAAGTGTTCTAACTTAACCATGGTTAATATTTAACCCAATATATGGTTAACCAAACTTACCCTCCTATAAATAGGAAGTAAAATACATCCTAAAGACCTTCACACACTGATTTTGGTCGTTCATACCCTAAAACATTCACATCTTCCATCATTTGATCTATAAACTCCAAGTTTATGCAAGGAAGTTCCAAAGATCAAGCTACTACATCAAATCTCTAGCAAGTTTAAGTGATCTTCTTGAGTTCAAATCCACTCAAATCACTTAGTACTTCATCACCAACTCTTCAAGTTTGCAAGGGTGGCAAGGTGTGGAAAGCTAGCTCAATCCAAAGTCTTAAGCGATCAATCAAAGTCCGATCCTTACTAGTTACTCCTTTCTTATTGAAAGCCAAAAGTTGTAAGCAACTTATCACCACCATCATCTCATCTTTATTATTCATAATCTTAACTATTTAATGCTATATATATAGTTACTATGTTGATTCATGATGTACATATACTCAATCACTTGTTTTAATTCACATATTGTCATAAAAGTATCAAACTAGTAAACTAGTCATATTCTACACATGTGAGACCATTAAAATAAGTAACATATGGACTTTCTAACTTACATAATATGGTAGAGAAGATAAAAAGGTAAACATAGCAATTTGAATCACCAAACGGACAAACGAGTCAAAAGTTATAGGCAAAAGAAGTTAGCGAAACCTAAACGCAAAACCGCCATGTAAAAGTCTGTTGTGGTTTTGCCTTTTAAAAGGGGTACTCAGTCCGAATCATCAAAAAGTTAAAACACGAAATTTGTCCGGAACGATGTTTTCCTTCAATATTCCAAGAAGCTCGGACCTTGAAAACGCTTAAACAGGCCATTAATTTTCAAAAACAGAAACTACCCTATATTTAGTCTCATAACTATACTTTTGTCACAACTAAAAGCAAACCAAGAGACCTAATGGCCATAAGCCAAGACCACGGCTATGGCTAAGGTCAAAGCTGAGTCTCAAGACCATGGTAGTAAAGACCAAAGTCACGGCAAGGCCATGGCTAAAGCCTCAAGGCTTGTTTACCTAAGACCGTTAACTAAGGTGATCATATTTATGAAAACGACGAGAACTTGTAAAAACTAGATACTTATTAAAAACATGATAAACTTTATGTTATAACAATCTTCACTCAAAACATATGTTGTATCTACTAAGTGCTACAAAAGTAGGGAGCTTCATGTGAGGGGTTTCATTTGAGTAAAACGTATCGACGAGTTGTTGGATTTACGATTTAAAGTGTCCTAGCTCCTCGAACGTTTACTACATGACCTCTGAATTGTGATGGCCCGAACGGTAGTACGATATTTATAAACTAAATATGTTTTCGCAACTAGACCATTTCTATAAACGACATACATAAAAACCATGTACTACATCATGATCAACATAGAGACGTATATAGTTTTGTTATTTCTTTTGCATCATTATTTCAAACCTAAGTCGCAACATCCTATTCTAGGATGCTCATAGAAGTTCTCACGGCATATCCATCGTTCTCATTATACATTTGATATCATTTACTCTGAGGTGAGTTCATAGCCCCACTTTCTATTACTTAATGGTTTTACATGCTTTATTTTAAACCGAACACATTGCTTTCAAACTATATACTTATCGATTGTTATTAGCACTAAGTTACCGTGATTTGCCAAATTTAAGTCCCTTAATCATGAATCATTAATCACTATGTGAGAGTGGGCTAGAATATTGTGAATAGATCTATTGGGATTGACGAATCCCGTTTGTGTTGACCAGTTCCGGTAAATAAACGCACTATATTTGAGTAACATTGGTAAAAACGGCAATTTTACCTGATAGGGCACGCACCGAAATTTTCTCCAATTAATTTTGGAACACGTTAACGCCTTGATTGTATGATGCTTAGTCTAATAATAATTGTTTTGGTTTTCAAACCATTGGTGTGAATTTATAACTCACACTACAAACATTATGTGTTCAACAGATTTCCTAAACTCTATGAATTTCACTCAACCTTTGTGTTGACAGTTTTAAGCATGTATTTCAGGTCTATAATGTTGGAAGTTGTGTAAGATATAGGATTTCACAAACACACTAAACCATAATCACATGGGGCGTTCAAGTATGTTTAGAGAGAGAAAGTTCTAGAGAGAGAAAGAGAAGAAAGTTGGGAACTATGTGAAACAAAGAAAAATGGTATTGAAGCTCCAACCCTCTACCTTGGGAGGTAGAGGGTATTTATAGTGTCTTACAAATAACACCACCAATGGGCTGTGGATCAGGCATACAGTGGGTTAAGACCCGTCCGTCCTCCACGGTGTTACTTAACATACTACTTACTAACATAACTTAACTACGACTACGAGCTTTCTATCGAATACATATACTTGAGGTGACCGACTCTTTAACGACCGAATTTTCTAATTCCTAACAATCTCCCCCTAAGGGAGGTCACTGTTAATACAAATAAGCCGTAAAAATGTTTATTTATATTTTACGATCTTCTAATGTTTTGTCGATAACAAAAGTAAAATCATATTAACGAAACAAATAAAATACGTAAATGGTTTGAACTAATAGTTTTATAACACACTTACGTTCTCACATAAAACACTATAACAAGATTAAGTGATTTTATATTTTAGATACACATGTACAACAACTAGTGTTTAAATATTGGCTTAACAAGTTTAAGTAACTCTATGAGTTAGATACATATGTACAACAACTAGTGTTTACATATTGGGTTAATACATACTTATATTAAGTACACTAAAATGGGTAAAACAAGTATATACTAAAATGGGTAAAAGTAAGTATATACTAAAAAGATAAAAACTAGCAAATGGTTTTGACCCATAACCCATGGTTTTATATATACCACTTACACAAGCTCAATGTATCCTTAAGGTACATTGTATCTAGTTGAAAACCATGGATCAACCCATAACCCATGACCCATGACCCATAACCCAAAATACCCATGGGCAAGAGGAGGCGGACCACGGATCCACAGCTTTGTGCTAGCGGATCCCAGTGGAAGGATCCGTGGGATCCGGGATACGAGAGTGAATTTCCTCTATAAATAGAGAGCCATTTCTTCCTTTCTATTCATCCCTTTACACATACTTTCCCAAGTATTCTAACCTCTAACCTCGGATCCAAGAGATCTATGTAGCTTTTCTCTTTTGTTTTTGTGTGATCTTGTAGATTCCTATTAGAGGAAAGATCACCACATCTTGAAGACGTGCAAGCTCAAGTCCATGAGTTGCCATGCCGTCATCATCAAGACAACGAAGGTTCTCTTGTTGATAGTTCTTCCTTTCTCCATAGATGTTGGGTTGAAGGCATTAGTGAAGAATGCCGAAAGTGTCAAGATGAAAGCATTAGTGAAAGATGCCGATCATCCGCGTAAAAGCATTAGTGAAGAATGCTTAAGGTGTCAGCGACGAAGGCATTAGTGAAGGATGACAAGCGTTGTGTCAAAGGCATTAGTGAAGGATGCCGAAGAATCAAATCAAGTAGCATTTGAGAAGAATGCTTAGGTCGTATAATCGATGAGGTGCATCGTTATACATATAAGTGTTTATTTATTCACAAGGATGGTGATATCCTTGATGGTGTTGTAACAAGGGTAGATCTCCTTGATAATAGGTGTTGTGTCGTGAAGGGTAGTAGTTCCTCCATAATGGAACTAGGTGCTTAGCCTAGTACCTAATAAAGGGTAGGCGACGTTGTGATAGGATTAGTTCTCCTAAGGTGTGAAAGAACTCGGTGGTTAGCCTAGCACCGCATAAAGGGTGGCGGACGTTGTGATAGGATTAGTTCTCCTAAGGTGTGAAAGAACTCGGTGGTTAGCCTAGCACCGTATAAAGGGTAGGTGACGTTGTGATAGGTGTGGTTCGCCTAAGGTGTGAAAGAACTCGGTGGTTAGCCTAGCAAGTATTTAGCTTTGAAAGAACTCGGTATTTAGCTTTGTCGGAAAAGGTTAGCGACGTTGTGAAGGCTTCTCCGCCATAAGGAGTTGGTGTAGTGCTTACGAACACTCGAGTAGGTGACTCGGGGAGTGGAGTAGGGCAAGGAAGGTGTCCTTGTAGCGAACCACTATAAATAACTTATGTCGTGGTGATGTGCTTCTTACTCTTTATCTTTCATTATATGTTTATACATCTATCTATCAACGTCCAACATAAACAATCAAATAGATTGACATAAGTCGATCTAAATATTTAAAAGGAAGTTTTAAATTGGTAAAACTATTCAACCCCCTTCTAGTTTTCCACAATTGGTATCGAGCTTAGTAACCAAGTTTCTTAAAGTATATTGTACTTTAAAGACTTGATACGATCCGTGTATGTTTGAAAACTACAAAGAAGGATTTTTTTTCTTTGGATCATATTTTACGTTAAAACATTTTGTTGGACATTGATAGATGATTCAAACAATATTCCGTTCTCGAGTAATTTTCATGCTAGAATTCTCCAAAATCTTCACTCAAAGATGAAGTCAACATTCAAGGAAGGATTCTTAAAGTAATCACAACTTAAGTACATCAAGTACAAAGGATTACTTTAAAAGCTCATGAAGTATCTTTGGTTTTATACCAAATCAAGAAGCATAAAGGTATGTTCTACTTTTCATTAGATAGGATACTTGAGTTCTATTTTTTTCACAAATACTACTTTGATTATTATAACACTAAGGCGTTAGAAGTCTCTTTCGTCACTCTTCCACCTTTCTCGTCATAGGAATAATTTTTAACGTCATCACATCCTCGATATGAGATTCATCAAAAGCCGTCATTAAAAACAATCGTCATCTAAAACCTCCAAACTATTTTTTGTAAGCTATTCCGTAAGCATACTACAAAAGATTGTCAAACAAATTTTTTTTATGTTCTTAATAGCGGATCCTCTAGTTGTACTAGCGGATCCCAAATACAAAGGATCCGGGGAACCGTGGAGCAGAACTCACCATACGCTTTCAAAAATCACCACCGATCTCTTTCCTCTATTCTCATAACACAAAACGACCAAGCTTCGCATCCATCCTCATTGGCTTTCATAACCTCAAAGTATTTCTTCCTAGAACACCATTGTAAGTAATTACATTAACTTGTTCTAATTTTCATCATCTTCATTCTAGGGTTTATGGTTCCTTAAGTTTTAATCAAATTAATTTAATTAGGGTTTTCAAATTAATCATGAAAAGGGCTTTTAACTAAAATCACATTGTGCTCACAACATTGTTAATACAAACCAAAACCATAAACCCACTTCCAACTAATTTTACCTAATTGGAAAATTTGTATTTCTAGGACCAACCATGCCCAAAGCCACTCAACAAGATCATCATGACACCGTCCACTATCTTACTCACTACTATCGTAAAAGGGTCCTGACCAAAACTAACCGTAAAATTTTCAAAAGCCTCACAAAACGACTTATTCACGAAGGTCGTGTAGTCAAGGAATGTTTCCTTGAAAATACCGACACTCGTCAAGTTTTCTCGACAATCAACTTTGATTGTCTTCTTGACATTGATGAACAAATTTGTCCGGTTTTCATTTTTGAGTTTTACAAAAGCTTTAGGATCATTAGAAACACCGATAATAGCATCTCAATCGCCTTTATCATCAACACACAAAACTTTACTCTTCCTCTCAACACTTTTGCTCAAATTCTTCGCATTCCTTGTGAAGGAATTTGTATGTACTCTCAAGATTGGGCAATTAACGCTCAAAACCTTGCACTTGATCCTAAGCCTCTTTACAACACTCCTCTCGACAATCCCGAAACCATTCGCGATACTATCTTTAAGATTAGGACCGACCAATCCCGTTACGATCGTAACAAAAGCTAATTCACCGTAATCCCTTTAAAATGGAACTTTTGAAATGCATCCCATGTTTAGAAAATGGGAAGAAATCCTTAGAGAAAACATCATTAGCCTAGTTGGAAACAAAGATCATCCAAACGCATACCTTGTGCAAATGATCTATTGTCTTATCCACCAAAGGCCATTTAATCTTGCCTATTACATGGTAAGGAGAATGGTGGGGTATTCAAAGCTTCAACATGGTACTCCCATATGGTATGCTCTAACACGACTTTGTAAATACGTTAGTGCATTGCAACCATCCCCTATCAACGATGACCATTACCTTTCCGATCACGTCATGGTACCCTTACCAAACAACCATCTAAGCGGTTCATGGTCAATGGAGAAACCGAAGCCCTCTCGGACTCCTCGGCGGAGAAGAGGAAGAAGAAGATGAGGAGGACATCGACCCGTATCCAACATCAAATTGGACATTCTTGAATACCACGAACAACTTCCAACCATTCCAAACGAGACCACGAATACAAACAAATAAGAGGCATGATTCAAAACCTCGCCACAATCTCACTAAGCCGTCAAAAGAAAGAGGAAGAATTGTGAAAGAGACAATAGGAATGTGTTTAATTTTTATCTTATGTTTGAATGATTTCTTTTTAGCATTGTTGGCTTATGGAATTTTGGATATTGTTTACGGTGCTATATGATGGCTTGCTTGTTTCTAAATTGCTTGTTTCATAGATTTAATAGTGTACAAAATCGCACATCATTTTTGGTTACGTGTTGATTACGATCTGCAGATGCGGATCCCTAGGATTAGCCTAGCTAGCGGATCCTTCCTTGAAGGAACCGTGGGATCCGTGACATCGGATCAACAATGCGACATTCGACACATTAAAAATGCTTTCTAGATAACATCACATTAGCTTAGCATGTGTTTTAGAACCCAACTAAGACCACGTCGTGGATGAGAAAGGCTTAGACTCACTAAAGGCTTACTTACGACCTTAGTCGATTCTATCATCACATCTAATACTAACCATACTTCCGCTTCAACTACTCACAAAATAAGTATCATCTCTCAAAACACTTAGGAAAGCAAGCTAAACAATTTTAGGAAAGCGCTTTTAGTCTTCTATATCTCAAGGTAAGACAAAAATTAGTTTTCAATTCTTGAAATTTTTAAGAATTTTTCTTAATATCACCTCAAGCTAAAACACGATCACTAGGATCATTTAATATGACTTGTCACCCTCATAAATCCTAGTGTCATCCTTGGATATCCATTGGTAGTTATCATGTCCTTCCTTCTTCCATAAAAGCAATCATGTGCACAAACACTTATTACTCATGATCATTTAAGTACCCTCTCTTCCTAAAGCACTTAGGAGAGTGAAACACCCAAAACAAGATAGGCTTTAGCTTCTAAAACCCCATTTCAAATATGTCATAGCACGAGAGCCGGATCCCTAGGAATAGCCTAGACGGATCCTCCAAGGAGGAACCGTGGGATCCGGGTGACGATGATATGTTTAACATTGCTAACCCAAACACTCCATCTCATCTTAAATGAGTTCCTAGATCAGTGAAACTCTAAATTTCAACCTTGTGCATGTCAATCATCACATTTCCAAGAACATTAGTGGATTAAGTCTTAAATACTAATTGCCGAGATCTTCTCCTTATTAACCACATTGCCTAGAAACATTTTAGTCATCAAACACTAAACATCATTGCTTATGGTTGAGATTTCCAACAGCTAGAGACTTCAAAATTGAGTCAAAACCTCGAAACCCATTAATAATAATGATCTCACCTAAACTCTGTCTGAATATCCGGATCCCTGGTCTTTAACCAGACGGATCCTTGCTGAGAGGGATCCGCGGGATCCGTAGCTGCAGAGAGCATAAACCAGCTCCATGTTTGAATTCAAATCACCTTTTAGGTTTCCAACCACCTTTAGCATTCATTGATTATCTTCATTGAACTTATCAAAACCTCAAAAGCATGCCTAACCTTTCAAATGGCCAAGAATTTAATTTTCTAATTCATATCATCCTTTATAAACCAAACAACCTTAGGTTAAGATACCACTCTCAAATCACATCTCATAATCAACAACTAAAAGAATTCTTACTAGCATCATCACTATGACTAAAGCTTCTAGTGCTAACTCATCCACTCAAGAACCACCCAAAAACTTGCTAGAATCATGCATGAAGTTTCCTCAACCAAATCACCTTCCGTTAAATCCACCAAAACTAGGATCTCTCCCACACTAAGAAAACCAATCAAACCTATTCACAAGAAGAGTGTTTCCACTAGGACTTCATCACTTAAATCTACTAAACCTTCCACAACTCAACCTACCTCACTAGTACCTAAAGCCACTATAAAGTCATTTGAAGATCCTCAACCCACTCCACTTGAACCTCCACTTCAAGGCCATGACTATGAGTGCGACCATTGCAAACATGTTGAGAGAATGAAACATGAATTAGATGTACTAATACATGAGCTTCAAGCTCAAACCGAGAATGCTTAGAAACCTTTCTCATCCTTGATCTTCAATAAGCTTTTAGTCAAATCTTAAGTTTGGAGTAACTTATTAACCTTAATAGCATCTATTTGGCTTATTCATTCTCTTAGTTTTTAGAGATTTGATTGTGTATCTCTTTGTTTTATTGAATGAATACTTTTATGCCATGACTATTATGTGTGTTGTGCTTGTTATATTGTACTTTTATCTCATTCCCTCAAGATGCACTCCTTGACATTTCTTCACTTCTTGAAGAAAGCTGGAGCAGATAGCCGGATCCCTTCTGTTAACTAGGCGGATCCTCCTTGAAGGAACCGTGGGATCCGTGGTACAAAACACAAATTTCTACTAACTTGAGTCTCTTTTGCGAGAAATTATGCACTATACTCTTGTTTTCTAACCTTTACTTTGTAGATTTTCAAAATAACACATGAAGTTTTGACACCACAAAAGCTAGGGGAGCTTAGTGTCAAACAATATTGCAAAATCATTTGCAATTTAATCCATTTTGGATTACACTTCATGATACCCCATTGCAACTTTGCAATATTCGGGGAGCACCTTTTCGTCACTTAGACGAACCATTTGCAAAATTAATTGCAAACACAAGTAGCTTATTTTACATTATGTCCTTGACGCCCTTTCTCAAAGGGATGGACTCGTCAAGGGGAGTTAAGACAGTACCATTCCGTCATTTGCTCTCATTAAATCTTTTAAGATTTTTCTTATAAAATTGTGTTAGTTTCTTCAAACACTTTTGTTTCGACAAAAGGGAGAAGAAAGTAAAACTACAAATTAAAACGTTTTAATTTTAGCTTTTCCTTAAAATAATTTTATGTTTTGTCATCAACAAAAGGGAGATTGTTAATACAAATAAGCCGTAAAACGTTTATTTATATTTTACGATCTTCTAATGTTTTGTCGATAACAAAAGTAAAATCATATTAACGAAACAAATAAAATACATAAATGGTTTGAACTAATAGTTTTATAACACACTTACGTTCTCACATAAAACACTATAACAAGATTAAGTGATTTTATATTTTAGATACACATGTACAACAACTAGTGTTTACATATTGGCTTAACAAGTTTAAGTAACTCTATGAGTTAGATACATATGTACAACAACTAGTGTTTACATATTGGGTTAATACATACTTATATTAAGTACACTAAAATGGGTAAAAACAAGTATATACTAAAATGGGTAAAAGTAAGTATATACTAAAAAGATAAAAACTAGCAAATGGTTTTTGACCCATAACCCATGGTTTTATATATACCACTTACACAAGTTCAATGTATCCTTAAGGTACATTGTATCTAGATTGAAAACCATGGATTAACCCATGACCCATGACCCATAACCCAAAATACCCATGGGCAAGAGAGGCGGACCACGGATCCACGGCTTTGTGCTAGCGGATCCCAGTGGAAGGGATCCGTGGGATCCGGGGATCTGATGGTGAATTTCCTCTATAAATAGAGAGCCATTTCTTCCTTTCTATTCATCCCTTTACACACATACTTTCCTAAGTATTCTAACCTCTAACCTCGGATCCAAGAGATCTATGTAGCTTTTCTCTTTTGTTTTGTTTGATCTTGTAGATTCCTATTAGAGGAAAGATCACCACATCTTGAAGACGTGCAAGCTCAAGTCCATGAGTTGCCATGCTTCGTCATCATCAAGACAACGAAGGTTCTCTTGTTGATAGTTCTTCCTTTCTCCATAGATGTTGGGTTGAAGGCATTAGTGAAGAATGCCGAAAGTGTCAAGATGAAAGCATTAGTGAAAGATGCTGATCATCCGCGTAAAAGCATTAGTGAAGAATGCTTAAGATGGTGTCAAGTCGAAGGCATTAGTGAAGGATGCCAAGCGTTGTGTCAAAGGCATTAGTGAAGGATGCGAAGAATCAAATCAAGTAGCATTTGAGAAGAATGCTTAGATCGTATAATCGATGAGGTGCATCGTTATACATATAAGTGTTTATTTATTCACAAGGATGGTGATATCCTTGATGGTGTTGTAACAAGGAGTAGATCTCCTTGATAATAGGTGTTGTGTCATGAAGGGTAGTAGTTCCTCCATAATGGAACTAGGTGCTTAGCCTAGTACCTAATAAAGGGTAGGCGACGTTGTGATAGGATTAGTTCTCCTAAGGTGTGAAAGAACTCGGTGGTTAGCCTAGCACCAGTATAAAGGGTAGCGACGTGATAGGATTAGTTCTCTAAGGTGTGAAAGTGGTTAGCCTAGCACCGTATAAAGGGTAGGCGACGTTGTGATAGGATTAGTTCTCCTAAGGTGTGAAAGAACTCGGTGGTTAGCCTAGCACCGTATAAAGGGTAGGCGACGTTGTGTTAGGTGTGGTTCGCCTTGGTGTGAAAGAACTCGGTATTTAGCTTTGTACCGGAAAAAGGTTAAGCAACGTTGTGAAGGCTTCTCCGCCATAAGGAGTTGGTGTAGTGCTTACGAACTCTCGAGTAGGTGACTCGGGGAGTGGAGTAGGGCAAGGAAGGTGTCCTTGTAGCCGAACCACTATAAATAACTTGTGTCGTGGTGATGTGCTTCTTACTCTTTATCTTTCATTATATGTTTATACATCTATCTATCAACGTCCAACATAAACAATCAAATAGATTGACATAAGTCGATCTAAATATTTAAAAGGAAGTTTTAAATTGGTAAAACTATTCAACCCCCCCTTCTAGTTTTCCACAGTCACCTCAAAATACAGTGAATACAAACAGATATTACATTAGATTGTTCTAGGATTCTTAATTAAGATCTTTGCTCAGTAGCACGTAGTCTTTGATTCTTCATGTTCTGCATGTTTGGATAATTTCAAGTGGAGGTCTTTAACTAATCCACGTGATGATGAGTTTTGAGCCAGCATTGAGATCATCAGCTAACATGAATCTCTGACTCTTCCATTGTGGTGTTGATATTATGTGATGATGTGACATTTGGACCGACATGCTCACATTCTGGATCATGATATATTCTCATCAAAGTAGTGGAAGCTTTTCTTTGGATCATGATATTTGCGCAAAGATAGCGTAAGCATGGAGTGAAAGTATCGTAGTCGTTGAAGCACTTATCATGATTTCTTTTAAGATGAATGAGTAGTGTGAGCATGCGACTATGGATTGACCGCTTCATTCGATCATTAGCAAACGTCAGCGCACTGCATACAACAGCTTAGCAATAAAGTGCATGAAAGTGTCTTTGATCACTTTCGTTGAATTGAGGTACATGGCCCACGGTTCCTCGTTGATCGATCAGTAACGCTGTGATCGGTATAATTCAAAGAATTTCCTTGACGGGGTTTCGCAATGCTCTAGTCGTTTCTCAAACCGAACGTCTCAAAGAAGACAACACGGAGTGAGTGAACCAAATAATTAAGATTCATCGATTGATGAAAAGAGATTTGAAAAAATCGTGTATCGCTCAATAGAAATTGTTTTAGCAATACAACGAAGGTTTTAATGAAAATCAATTATCAATCATAAACACCTTTTATTTTTGAAATATTAGTACACGATCGATGTCTTTCAAGAAAAGAGTTTTTAAGCACAATGACCGGTTTTCAAAGGAATCCGTCAATCCATTACGAACCATGATTGATTCAAAAGATTGAATCGCCCCATTGTTTCTGTTCAGTTGTCACATGGTTGATCTATTGGATAGATCTCACATGCCACCCACCAGGAGCTTGTTTGATGTTGGCTCCAGAAGGCTTTCCATCTTCATTGTGAGTATGTTTGCATATCACTCAGATGTTTTGGCAATACTACAAGGATAATGCATATGACTCAAGATATAATATCTCTTTCCACATTGTGTGAAATAGAGAGTCTTCATTGAAAGTGTCCTAATGAGATTTATAGATGATCTCGTGGCTCTAGACTCAATTGTGCATATTTGGATCCTATTTCGGAGACTAGGGAGAGGGTCTCCTTCTTCAATATCAACAATCTCTAATAGAAAGTCGATAGATTATGCTGGGTTGCCGTGAGAATGAAACAAGTCCTTTTAAGAGGAACTTGAGTGGTTTGGGAAGTTGAAGTGCGGTGCGTCCTTTGGGTCCATGACGTCTTGTCTTCAATCCGATGTTACCTTGGTAACCACCAAGAGCATATGAATTGAACCCGTATACGCCCTAAGGTTGAATAATTGGAGGGCTATTTGTTTTCACCCTTTTCTCATTCAATTCTTTTCATTCTTCATAACTAGAACCTTGTTGGGTTTATTCCAAAGATTAGAACCCTTCAGTGCTTACCGAGACTTCATAACTAGAACCTTGTTGGGTTTATTCCGAGACTAGCTCGGTCTCATCCTCACTTTTCCCATATCTCACTTTTCTCCTTTTTTCAATATACCTAAGGACTTCTACACTATCTAGTGGATTGTCCCTGGGTAAATCCCTCCGGTTCTGGCGGATCATGGGAACATATACCTAACCTTATCGTCCTTATATCACCATACATAAAGTAAAGTTGGTCGGTCTATTTTGATATCGTTCATCTGCCATTGGAACCAATTGAAAACCATTTGAAAATCAATCCAGATACTTGTGATATATTATCAAAGCATTTTGTACATGAATTGTTTTTGATATTTTTAAAACAAGAGCTCCCCCTCAACATTTGCATCAAGCATCATTTAGTAATAGAAATAATTTTCATGTTTGAGGGGTTGGCTTGCATTTAAGAGTAGTTATATAAAGAATGTGATTTTCAAAATAGTTGCTCCCCCTCAATATGTGCATAGAAATTTGAAAATGTTTTGCACATATTAGGAAAAGACTGCACATTAAAATAAATTGATCACGTTTCAAATCTTTGTGGTTTAAGATAGATGCTCCCCTCAACATGTGCATGGAAAAATTGAAATCGTTTGGCACATGTGGGAAGGAGAGCTTGTACATCCTTATAAAACCATGTATCGAATTATCGGTTTAAATCAATTTAAATCACAAAATCTCCCGATCACAATTATCAAATCATTTGAAAAATGTGATCTCAAGATTTAAATTGATTTTGAAAGCTTTTAGGAGAATTGTGACTTGATTATAAAAATGTTTTAAGCGATAAGGATCGGATTTTGAGACTTTAAACTCCATTGATTAAACATGCATGATTATCTTTTGAAAACAATTGTATGATTAATAACCTTTTGATTTAATTGAAATCATTCTCCCCCTCAGTCAATGACATAAGTTGTTGATTGAGAGATAGATAATTTTGACAAATGTTAAGTCCAGATGATTTTCAAAAATAGAGTCCGAGTTATTTATCAAAGCAATTAGTTTTTATAAGATAGTAAGTAATTGTTTATAGAATCAGAGCATGAAATTAGAAAAACAAGATAAGGCATGGCTCTGTTCTTTCTTTGAAAACGGGTTACTGCCTGAAATGACAATAAACCACCATTTTTCTCCGCCTCATTTTTTTTTTCAGACAAAAATATGTACATTCGAAGAACATCTAAAGACCCGTAACATTCTTTGAATGTCAACACAAAGTCCGTAGATGACATCGAATAAGGAAATACATGACAAAATAACAATATTTTAGAATTTTACAAGATTTTGTACCTTTTATGGATTTTTTTTTTTTTTTTTTTTTTTTTTTTTTTTTTTGAAATTTTGTATTTTGCTTTTTGAATAAGTATATACAATAGATAGATGAATAAAGACCTTTACTCCTCTTCTTCCTCTTGAAGACGATTGAGTGTTTCCGGTTGTAGACTCTTTAGCCCAAGGCGTGGAAGGATAAACTCAAAGCGTTCTCTAGGAAGAGCTTTGGTGAAGATGTGCGCTAACCGGTATTCGAGACCTCACAAAGTATAGTTCCACCACACCGCTTTCAACTTGCTCACGATGAAATGATGTCGAATGTCGATGTGCTTTGCTCTTGAGTGTTGTGCGTTGTTGCATGAGAGAGCAATAGCACTTTATAATCACATTACGGAGGGATTTTGTTGAATTTAAAGCCATAGTCGATAATTGGGATCTCATCCATAGGATTTGAGCACAACAAGATGACATGGCTATGTATTCAAACCTCTATAGAGGAAATAGAAGTACTCATTTGCTTCTTTGAAGACCGACTCACAAGCTTATCACCCAAAACCGAGCATCTCCGGACGTGCCGACGAGTATCTTGACATCCCGCATGATCGGCATCTCGCATAGGTCGTTAGTGACATACGGTGTCCTTGGTACCAAAGTCCCATATTGATGGTTCCTTGGAGATACCGAAAGACTGTTTAAGCGCTTCAAGGTGCTTTTGGTAGGCTTAGCACGATATCTAGCACACATGCAAACATCGAACAAAATGTCTGGTCTACAGTGTGAGGTACATCAGGATCCAATCATACTACGATATTTCATTTGGTCTACCATGATCCACGAGTGGTCCTCATCCAGTTTAGTACGCTCTATCATGGGAGTGTCAGCAGGTCACTAGAATCAAATCCAAATTTCTTTAAGATCTCATTTGCATATTTAGATTGATTTATAAAAATGCCTGCGGGACTTTGTGATATTTGTAATCCTAAGAAAATGACATTTGTCCCATCATTGACATTTGAAATTTTGAACCCATTTCTTTAGAAAACGATCACACTCATTGGGGTCGATCGAGGCAAAGATGATATCATCAACATATATTTGAGCGTGAATTAAATGTTTTCCGATTTCACGGTGAACAATGTCGGATCAATTGCTCCTTTTTGAATCCGGTAGATAGAAGAAACTTTGATAGCGTATCATACCATGCCCTTGGAGCTTTCTTTAAACCGTAAAGAGCCTTCTTCAAACGATAAGCGTGAGTAGGATGCTCGGATTCACAAAGCCTTGGGTTGGGGCGTGAGCGACTTCTTTAAGATCTCCGTTTAGAAACGCCGTCTTAACATCCATCCGATATACTACCATGTTCTTACTTGCAGCATTAGCCAAGAAGATTACGATTGCCTCAATACGAGCAAGCTGGAGCAAATGATTCTTCAAAGTCAATACCCTCCTCTTGATGGTATCCTTTTGCAACCAATCGAGCCTTGTTCTTTAAAACATCACCATGCTCATCAAGTTTCACTTTGAAGATCCACTTTAGAGCAATAATCATAACACAATCTGGGCGGTACTAATTCCCATACATCTAGTCGATCAAACTCATGAATTTCTTCTTGCATGGCATTGAACCAACTGTCTTCATTCATGGCGGTTTTCACGTCTTTGGTTCGATCTTAGAGTACGGAGTTGAAGAAGCACCATAAAGCATCGGTTGCAAGTTGTTTCCGTGTGGATCTTGGATGAGTAAGGTTTCCAATGATGTTGTCCAATGGATGATCATGTGTCCATTTTCTAAGGTGTTCATGTGGTTCTTGTTGAGGGCTGAAGTAGCAGTCGATATCTCCGATGAAGATGGTTTCTTGATGATTCGAGAGCAAATATGTTTTCGAATGGAGCATCTTGGGAGTAGCAAAGGATTAACTTCATCATGGGTGCGAAACACTTCCATGATGTACATTCGATGATTGATGATTTTTGATGAGACAGTGATCGGCAGCGCTTCTTGACTTAATGATATTGAGACCGAAGGGTTGACTTCATTCACGTGGATAGGAGCGACCTCGTTGATGGAATTGACATTTCATCGACATTCGGTTCATAGTGTTCATCAAACATTGGATCAAACAATTTCTTTAAATCATTTTCGATGGAGGTACATATGGAGTTCTTTGGTGAGGATTAGACACAAGATTAGGCGATAGGACTACTTGAAAAAGGTTGAAATGTGGGTTCGAGAACTAGATTGTCACGGAGCCATTTGACCGGTCGACTCATCGAACATAACGTGAATTGTTTCCATGATATTTCGGGTTCTCTTGTTGTAGATTCGGTATCCTTTTACATTTGGTGCATAACCCACAAATACTCCAATGTCCGCTTTAGCTTTTAGTTTACCTAAATCTTGACCGTCATTAGTTGGGTAACATAAAGCACCAAACACACGAAGGTAGGATAGATCGGGGTTTTCGTTTATGGACAAGTTCATATGGAGTTTTTCCATGAGAGGTGTGAATAAGGGAATGATTTTGGGTGTAGCAGCGGTGGCAATGGCTTGACCCATAGAAACATTGGAACCTTTGAATAAATTAACATTGTTCTCGCGGCTTCCACAAGAGTTCAATTTAGTCTTTCAACTACACCGTTGCATTGAGGAGTTCGTGGAACACTTCTTTGATGGTGATTCCAACACTTTCATAAAACTGAATTAAGTCTTTGTTAACAAACTACGTGCCATTGTGCATTCGAACAATTCTAACAGTTGTTGGGAATTATGTGAAGTAGGATTTACGGCCATCATTCTTTGAAGGATTCATTAAGTAGAAGCGAGAATCTGCTTGAAGAAGGATTCTCTTGAAGTGTAAAAGCCGTGTCGTGTTCTTCTTTGAAGGGTGAAAGCGACTAGGATCGGCATGTTTGTATTATTTAAATGCTAACCCATCATTATTCTTGAGCGGCCCGAGGTTAGCATGGGTTTTATTGTCTTGCTCAATATAGTTTAGTGTATTAGTCATTAAATGCATGCTTGCATGTTTAGTCGATTGGTAGTAATAGATTAGGGTTCCTTGTCTATAAAAGGAACCTCATAGTTTGTAATAAAAACAATCAGGAACATAGAGTTTGATTAATAAAAGATCCATAGAGGATCTAAGTGTTCTTAGTTATAACAACTTGTATTTACTTTCCGCTATAGAATACGAGTTTTAGAGGCATCTATTAGTTTGCTTATGATTACATAGGCAACACTAACGATCCACGAGTGCTAAAGATGCATCAAGGTGCGAGAGTTTTTCAACAAGTGGTATCGAGCCTCGGGAGAGTATCTACGATCTCGAGAACCTTATTTACCTCACCCCATACAACCAAAAACATATTCACCATGCACGAAGGCGATGATGAATCGAAGTCACCACCAACAACAACATCAAAAACACCACCTCTATCAGAACTTAGTCTCTCCAACAAGAATGGCAAGTTTCCTTATCTCGAAAAAGGAAGAGTATGATCTGTGGACCATGAAGATGCAGAATGGATCTCAATATTGATTGGAATCGTGGGAGATTGTGAAGAATGGCAACAATCAAGAAGACTATCGAGATCTTGATGGTAAGTTTACCATTGCTCCTCCCAAAACCGCGAAGAGATTCTTGCGGTACAAAGAGAGCATAAAGTAAGAACCATCCTTCTTCAATCTATTCACGAAGATTACTTGGGTGATTTTCACCACATGGTTGATGCAAAGGACATCTGGATGGCTCGAAAGCAAGGTTTGGTGGGAATGAAGAGTCCAGAGAATGAGGAAGTCCATCTTTGAGACAACACTTCCAAGAGTTCAATATCTCGAAGAAGAAGGTATCCACAAGGGATACGACGGGTTTCATAAGATTACGAGTCACTAAACCAATTGAATGCAAAGCGACAATGATGATAGCAATTCAAAGTTCCCACGATCTTTGCCTCCATCATGGTTACATGTGAGTATAGCCCCGAAAGCTAAAGGTGGGTGGACAAGCTCACTTTTGATGAGCTATACAACAAACTCGGATCTCTTGAACTCGATGTCATATCTCCTACCGTGCATCCTCTTTCGGTCATTCGACCTTTGTTGGGACATCCCACTCGAATATGATGATGCATGCTTCAAGTCCATCTTACTTACCATCATCATCCTATCGTCCCACTCCATCACATCCTCAAGCTAAAATTCGAAGTATATTGGAGGTTGTTCTTCACTCATTTGTTGTCGATTATGATACTCAAGACATCCGGTATATGAAGATTTTGACCAAGTGGACCCACTTGAGATGGAGGAGATGAAGGTGAAATGGCGGTGGCCATGCTTTCGATGAGATATCAAGAGGTTTGAAGAGAAGGTAGGAAGGAAGTTTGGGTTCAAGGAAAGGATCCACTCGTTTGACAGGAGAAAGGTCAAGTGTTTCTCTTGTCACGGATGGGTCATTTCTCGCGGAGTGCAAAGCAGGAAGAGTGGAGAGGAGCTAACTACCATTCATATCAGTGAGAATCGAAGGAGCTAGCACTTCATGACTCTTATCACCATGGATGAACAGTCAATGCAGGCGCACATGAACCGGTGAATGAGGAAGTCTGCGATCAGAAGCTTGGATTGTTGGCGATGCACTTAGGAAGATAGGCATGATCAATTTGCCTTCATGGGAATTTCTCAAGTACACAACTGTATATTTGGTTGTAGTGAAAGATACAATGAATCGAAGAAGCTTATGATACTATGAAACCTAAATACAATGAATGCTATGTTGATAATGAAGCTTATAAACTTTCGTTAAAAACATTAGAAAGACAAAAGGTATGGTTTCAAAAGAATCGGATAGCTTATGAAGAAAAGATTAAGGTGCTTCAATTTGATCTAGATATTGCTAATATTAACTTTAAATGCCGAAAAAGAAAAAGTCGATACTATTCTTTGAAAATCTAGAGCTTAAAGAGAAACTTCTTCGAGGAAATAGCTAGACATAAACAATGGTTAATATCGGTGACAATCTAGCTAGAGCACTTTATAGTAGTCAATCGGTGACTTGAGGGAATAGGTTTAGGCTTTCAAAAGTATGTAGGATTGGAAGCTAGGCAAGATGGGCGTAAATCTACACCGCAGCTTAGAACATTTTAAAAGGAAGGTGATTTACATGTCGTCCCTGGACCTATTAGAGGTGAATTTATGCCTTGTTGACACGTCCATTACTACCGACTTTGATGGATCACACCATCGTATGGCAAAAGTCAAAAGACTTGCGGACAATGATGCTTCATCTTATGACTTTGTCTCTTTCTCCTGACAAAGTGACAATTCATCGGATCAAGGATCTACTTACATTGTGATTCAAGTGATAAGTCGACCTTCCCAAGCCCTCACCGAGCCTACACCCAAGACTATCTACAAGCCTTCTAGGATAGCTGGCGAGGAATTGTCTTCCAAGCACATTTCTCCCGAAGACTTGTCTTTTAAATCTTTGAATAATATGTCTGTTAAAAACAATTCCTTTAATGTTTACGGTTTAAGTACTTCTACATGTAATCGAACATCTTCTTTGTTGAATACATCTTCCAAAAGAAGACATGTTTTGTTTGTGGAAGTAAATTTCATTTAATTAAGGATTGTGATTTTATGAGCAAAGATTGGGTGCATGTGCTCTTCAAAGAAAACTAGACCGATGTGGACCAATGTTAAGAAAATTCCACCTTATGTCCCTCAAGCTACTTATCTTGACTCTTCTTGGAGGAGGTCACCGATAGACCTTATGTGCAACCCACTAGCCCATACTTTAAACATGGTTATTGGCCTGCATATGTTGACTCTATGAATAATAGGAAAGGATGTTGGGGCACTCTTGACAAATCTGTCAAAACTTCATGAGTTGTTCTTGGAAGGATAAAGGACCAAAATTTTCTTTGAAACCCAAGAACAATGGTGGATCTTTCTCCTCCTTAGCGCAAATTTAAGGGAGGCATAGGCCTCGGGGAGGCATATGCCTCGGGGAGGATTTCATAGTAAACTTTGTGTATATGTTGTTTGCTAACACCGTTTGTTCATAGTTTTAGTCTGCTTTTATCTCTTTTTTCTACGAGTTTGTTTTTGAGAATGCCCTTCGAGCTTAAAATTCATCAAGTGTGGTCCTTTGGTATATGGTCTAGTAAGCTCAAAGCTTGTTTCCTATGAAAGCTAAGTAATGGAGTGAGCAATTGGTTTCCATCGAAGATAAAATACGAAGACAAGTATTGAAGTTAAAATTGTTCATTCATTCATTCAAATTACGACTTCTGACTTCTGACACAATCAACTTCAATGCAACTACAAGAAAAGAGCTATACTGCTTATCTAATCGAGTACATATCATCTATTCCAACATCTAACATAATGTTGGATATGCATGTTCGCTCACATCTTTCACACTAGATCTGGATATGAGTTTGTGAAGTCTTGCATAACCACCCATTCGTTCTATCTCGATGGTGGAGATGCATAACTACTATGACGAGGATGCTAAGGATCAAAATGGAAAGGATGGATTGATGCAAATCGTGATGATGAAGAAAATAATATGTCCTTTGTGCTTCATCTATTGATTTCAACAAAATGCAATCAATCCACCATCTATAAGCATTTCCTCTATCGATGTGTGTTGATGCACCAAAACACAGTGCAGAAGACCGAGAACCACCTCTCTATCCTTAGGGAGTGGTGGATTTATGGCTCATGGCCTTCGTGGAGGCCGAGGTCTTTGGAGGTTGGGAGTAAGATGTTCTCTCCTTACTGTGAGTCATCGAGAATCATCAACGGCAAGGAAGGCTCATTCACAAATGCAAGGGAGGCTCTTTCAATCTCTTTGAAGTTGCTTCCTCATCGAGTCTTCATAAGGTGATACATAAGAACTTAAGGATGAGTTGTCTTCTCCACCCCCTGGATTGCTTGTCAAATAATTCTTCTTCCACCTCTCAAGACTGCTTATGGAGGTTGCATTGTCATCTGATGAAAGAATGATTGGGATGGAACTACTCATGGTTGATTGTGATTAAATTTGGGACATTGAAGAAACTAGGGTTTGTTATGATATTTGGGGATCTTTGATGAAGAGTTATGTGTGCATTGGGATCATTTTATAGACGGATTCGAGGTTCAATGGGAATTAATGCGAGTGGTTGGCACAATAACACTCTAGAATATTACAGAAGATATTTTTATCTTTGATGGTTCTTCTTGAAGTGTATAACTTCAGCAGATTGACTCATCTGTTTCAACTGACGTTACACTTTCTTTAGTCAAGTTGAAATACACGTAAGCTAGGGTCAACCAAACGGTCTAATTCTTTTGACTATAACTTGGGCAACAACTACCACTCCACCATTCACATTCTTCCACTTCAAAACAAACCGATTCCTCTCCTTCATCCAATAACACTTCATTACGAGCATCATAACCCTAAGATCTCAAATCATCACATGGCACTTGAATTTAAGAAGGATCACAACAAAGTTGCTTTTAAGGAAAAGCTAAAGATGATGAGTTGTATGAACCAATGGTGGAATTCTTAAAAGGTCCAAGATTTGCTATGCTCTAACACATTCTCCGAATGCAATATATGAATCACTAGTTACTCGGTTTTGGGCATCCGCTTCAAAAGCGAAGTGAAACAGAGATTGTGGCTACGATTGACGGAACGAGCATGTGGTTACGGAAGAGATGATAAGGAGGAAGCTTCGCTTGGAAGATGCTGATGGAGTATATCACTCTAATCAGATGGAGGTGCTTACTGGGCTGAGAGTGATTGGCTATCGAGGTACGAGGACTGACATTTGGCTGAAGAAGCATCTTTGCCCAATGTGGAGGTTCTTGATTCACACGTTGCTTCAGTGCATTAGCAACAAGTCAGGAGGATGGGACCAGTTCTCTACCCAACTGGGATGTGGTATTGTGTGTCTTTCCTAAGGGGTAACTTATAATTTTTCTAAGTTTATTTTTGAAAACATGATTGAGAATATTCAAAGGAAAAAGACTAAGTTTTTAATGTACCCTAGGTTTCTGCAAATGATTTTAGACACCACTACCCAAGACCAATCCTTTTATCCCATAGGTGTTTTAACTGCTAAATTGTTTGCAACAATGAGAACTCACTTTGAGGGGGCACATCATCCGTTGTCAGCAGCTATGTTGCCTCATGGCAATGAGGCTGCTGATGAGGAAAATGTTGCTTATACCCCACCCTCTTCACATGTTGCTACTGATGGCAATCCATCAGTTAATATAGATGAGGGTCCCTCCTTTACTGCTGAAGCATCTCATATTGCTCCTGACCATTCTCCACCTGAACCATCACTGATAAGGTTTTAAAAGGTACCATTTTGAGGGGTCGTTTAAGTCCTTATTTGATCACTTTTGTATCCGTTATTGCTTAATATCGTTCCTTTTCACTTTTAGGTCTCTTGAAGGCAAAATCTTGGAATGGCACTTATTTGGACGAAAAGCGCGAATATATGAAGAAAATGGCCAAAGTCAAAATCGAGACACTCACGATTCTTTGAAATTAGAAGCGGCGGCGTCGGTGCTAATGGCGACGCCGTCCCAAAATTATTGTGACGGTCCGAACCCAAAACTCGTATTTTCAAGCGGCGGCGTCTAGTTGTAAAAGAGTAGGCCGTCGCTACTCGGACGGCCTAGATGCAATCCGACGACGTCCGAAGTGAAGAGGACGGCGTCGCGGACATAAGGTGACGCCGTCGCAAGGTTAACGTGGCCAAGACGAAACCCTAATAGCGGCGACACGCGGCGGCGTCACAAAACATAAGGTGGCGCCGTCGCATATGTAATCTTATATATAGAATCCGAATTTTTAGGTCTTTGGTGGAGAGTCTTTTGGAGTAAAACCTAAAACCGAACCTAAGGTGTCTTGTACGATATTTTAGGGTTTTAAACCCTATCTTACATCAAGATAAGTCTTTACTTCATTAATTCAATTATGTCTTTGATTATTTGTGTGTATGCTTGCATGTTCTCCATGTCCGGCTAATTTACTTGTGTGTTTGCTTAGGAAGTATGAAACTTAATTATTGAATATTGATTGGTTGTTTCTTATCTTAGTTGATTAATGATCTAGTAATGCGATAGGTCATTCGTTGTGTACTTAATGCTTGATTCATCTTTGTGAACCTTAGAATATAATTACGAGTAGTTGTAGGCTAAACCATCCAAAGCGCCTTAGAGTAGGAGTTTATCATCCTAGTGGGTTTGTAGGCGAGACCCTTTGGTAAGTTCAAAGAGTTAGGGAGAAACGCATACCCTACAACTTTAGACACACAACGCAACTAGGAATAAGGCGTGACAATTCAACCACCAATAGGAGATAATTAAGGAGTAATACAAACTAAGTAAACACATCTTTAAACTATCATACGAGCACACATTAATTAGACATAGACTCCACAACCTTAGTTTAGATAATTAGATAATAGTAGAGTAATCGGTGAAATACCAACCCCAAATCCAATACCGAGATTAGTACCTTTCTCTTTCATAAAACATAAAAGATAAAAATAATCTTCCTCAACCTTAACCTTAGCGTAGTAACTCCTTATTAGCATTCCTATTCCCTAGAGAACGATATCAATACCGTGGCTTACCCTAATTACTACACTACAACGATTAGGTTCACTTGCCTAGGGTGTTATAAAACTTGCTCGAAGAAAAGGAAGTTTCCTTGACCCCGAGCGACGCGTGTGGCGTTATCAAGTTTTAGGCGCGCTTGCGGGAATAGAATAGCTAGTTAGTAGTCCACCTCGTTTAGGTTTCTTTGCTTGATTCCTATCAAGTAAATTTTCTCATTTTTAGCTTTCTCTTAGTCTATCCCCTTCTTCGTGACCTTTTGTTCAGTAACCTCATCACTTTTCATCATGGAAGGTGATAACCAACCACCACTCGATAACCAACAACCAAACAACGCTTCACCACCAAACAAATACCCTTTGCTTGACCCACCTCCGCTAACCAACTCCGAGCCCGTATCATGAGTGAGATTGGAGCTTAGGAAATTAAATATGATAATTGAAAATACACTTGAGGAAGCCCTTAAGGAATCTGATCAACCTCTAGATAGTGATTCGATTACAAGTGATTCGGATGATGATTTAGAAGAAGGAGATTATAAGATGTTAGAAATTATGGAGGGTAGTAAGGAGAAAGGAGAACTTAGGGAGTACTTTGATTCATACCCTAAAAGGAAAGAAACCGCTTATCACCATAATGTGGTTAATTTTCCAAGACCACCTTCGAGCCTCGTATAAGGAGGAAACCCTAAAACATCAAAATACCTTGTATGATTGGATACTTATACGAGGATCACACCTACATTGATTATAAGGCACCCATGAATATCATGTCTAGGCTCTATTACAATTGGATCATGATCAAAAGCTAGAGCCTATGAGGGACCCTTTCGCCCTAGGAAAGCAAGTAACTATGTGGGGAGGGTTAAGGGATTGCACGTATTCATAGGTAACTTCACATATATGTGTGATTTCATGATTCGGAAAATGTCAAAGGAATCATTGATGGTTTTAGGAGATGTGATACTTGGGAAACCATTTATAGAAGAGTCTAAGATGGTTTATGATAAAGAAAGGGATAATCGAGTTCTCTAATGAAACCGAGAATGTTAAATATATAATGCCCCACAAAATAAGAATTTTGAGGGCATGGATAATTTAGATGTAGATAACATTCCGGCATTCAAGTAGGTGGAAGAACAAAGTTTACTACAATGCTTGTCTTGAACTAGGGCCTGAATATATTCGTGATGAAAGAAGAGTTAAGGAGATCGAATGGGCCTCTAAGATTAGGGCAACGTGAGAGCACGACTATGAGTCTAGCTACAAGACTCTTAAATAAAGAAAAGCGCTTGTGGGAGGCAACCCATGCTTAATTGTTTGCTTGTTAGTGTCATATATCTTTTATTAATTGTTTATCCTCATGTTTAAATTTGTAAAATGCTTTATTTTGTTTTTAACCTCGTCTTAATTGCATGTAAAGGTATTTTACATAAGGGATAAGTGTAGGGAGGATTACACACGTTTTCAAAGAAGCGTAAACATGAGAATAACAATTAACTAAAAGATATTTATGTTTGTTTGTTCGAGTCAAATGCTTGTATCGAGTCATGATGGATGTTTTGCGAGAAATTTTCCGATTCTAAAGATGTAAATTTTCGAATTTTTCGGAAAATCGAGACCGCTTTTTGTCGGGATAACTTTGACGGCGTCAGATTGCAACTGACGGCGTCGGGAAGGAGTAAAACATCGATTACTTTTTCTCGTTTTACGAGCTACTTATAAATTTTGGAATTTTCGGTCTTAATTTTCTTAGAAATTGCAGTAAACATCCATTCCACAAGCATTATATCCTAGTTTAAATCGAGTCTTATATATATTATTACCGCGATTTTACGCGAAGGTTTCGTTTGTTTTCTTCAAGTGTGCGGTTTAGTTTGTCAAGAAGAAGTTACATAAGATTGGAGGAGCTTTTCACGCAATAATTCTTCTTGAAAAGGATTTAACCACCACTTTACGGATCCTACCGAGCTAATCGGGAGTACTAGTTTCTTTCGTTTTAATTACCTTCTTTTATCATAACTTTGATACTTTCGGGAACATTGGGGACAATGTTTAGTTTAAGTGTAGGGAGGAAAATAAAGCGGAACTTTGAAACTATGCTTATCCTTGACTATTTGCTTTGTCCAATTGTGATTGTGTAATAAACCATGAGAAAATGTCGGTTAGGGTAATTTTGCACCAAATTTAAAAATTTTCATGACATTTAGGGTGGGCCATTAGTCTTAACAAAAGCGTCTCACGGATAGGAAGTTATATGACTAGCACAAAACCCTTTACCACCCAAATTCCACCAAAATGTGAGGATCGCCCTTAGATTAGTAGGAATTAAAAGCATTCATCTTCAATGCTTAGAGTGTGAACCGGTAGTATATTAGATTCTAGAACTTGTTTTGTGATGCATTCCGAGATCGCAAGTGAGGCTACACTTGTGTAGTTAGGAATAACTAAATGATAAGAGGCATTAGGATAACCCTTGTTTGATACCTGTAATATAATTACTTCTTCCATATCGGTTGAGTAATTCCCCACACCCTTTGCGTTGTACTCATCTTTAGTACACGATACCCTAGTTAACCCCTCGAGCCTATCCTTTTCGCGGTTCTCGTGATGTTTCGGTTTTCGGAATATCAATGAAGAGCATTGTTTACACCTCACCCCAAATATACACCCAAATCGCCTTAGCCTACCCCTTATGCACTCACTTTTAGTGCAAATGTTTGTTATCACCCTAAACCCTTAGTTCAATTATCTAGTTGCTTGCATAAGTTGCTAAGTCGAGTCATATCCTTTGTATACAGTTTTGGGACGATTGGGATTCATGGGAAAAGTTAAAGTTTATGAAATGACGGGAAAGGAACGTTAAAATTCAAATTCCCTTTGTTTACATAATAATGTACCCCAAGTGTTTTGATCTTTTCAATTCAGGTCAAATTAGTGTTAGAGTAATAAAAACTCAAGTGTAGGGATATGCTGTAAATCCTAGTATTTTGATGTTACCGTAGAGGATGGTAGAGTAAAAGTGTATGAAAAAAAAAAAAAAAAAAAAAAAAAAAAAAAAAAAAAAATAGAAAAAAAAAAAAAAAAAAAAAAAAAAAAAAAAAAAAAAAACATACGGGCTACCATCCTACATTTATCCTTTAAATTTATGTTTATTTATTTCGGTTATCTAGAGTTTAGAGTGTCGAGTCTTGGCTTAGCAACGCCATTCTTCGTATGCGATTAACATAGAGATTTTGACTTACCACCACTAAATAGCCTATCCCACCAAACCCTTGTTTCCTACCGTAAGCCTAACATTACAACCCTTTAAAAGACCTCTTTGATAGTCTTTCCTAGGTGCTACGCCAAAGCGATGGAGGTTTGATCTATTCTCAAGCCTATGGTAATCTATGTACTAGGACCGGTTAATGAGTGTTTATCTTCCATTTCCTATTTTTTATATTTCATATATACACCGAGAGAGATGTGAGTATCCAAACACCCCATGTGAGGTGCTAGTATGTAATTCCGTGCTTGTTATGACTTTTTGAGGCTTATATGTGTTGTGGACCGTTTTGAATTAATGCTTCATGACCCTAACTTATAAATTAATTGGCTAAAAGCACATTTGCTTGAGGACAAGCAAATAACAAGTGTAGGGATATTTGATAAGGTTTTAAAGGTACCATTTTGAGGGTCGTTTAAGTCCTTATTTGATCACTTTTGTATCCGTTATTGCTTAATATCGTTCCTTTTCACTTTTAGGTCTCTTGAAGGCAAAATCTTGGAATGGCACTTATTTGGACGAAAAGCGCGAATATATGAAGAAAATGGCCAAAGTCAAAATCGAGACACTCACGATTCTTTGAAATTAGAAAGCGGCGGCGTCGGTGCTAATGGCGACGCCGTCCCAAAATTATTGTGACGGTCCGAACCCAAAACTCGTATTTTCAAGCGGCGGCGTCTAGTTGTAAAAGAGTAGGCCGTCGCTACTCGCACGGCCTAGATGCAATCCAGGCGACGTCGGTCTGAAGAGGACGGCGTCACGGACATAAGGTGGCGCCGTCGCAAGGTTAACGTGGCCAAGACGAAACCCTAAATGGCGACACACGGCGCCACAAAACATAAGGTGGCGCCGTCGCATATGTAATCTTATATATAGAATCCGAATTTTTAGGTCTTTGGTGGAGAGTCTTTTGAGTAAAACCTAAAACCGAACCTAAGGTGTCTTGTACAAGATATTTTAGGGTTTTAAACCCTATCTTACATCAAGATAAGTCTTTACTTCATTAATTCAATTATGTCTTTGATTATTTGTGTGTATGCTTGCATGTTCTCCATGTCCGCTAATTTACTTGTGTGTTTGCTTAGGAAGTATGAAACTTAATTATTGAATATTGATTGGTTGTTTCTTATCTTAGTTGATTAATGATCTAGTAATGCGATAGGTCATTCGTTGTGTACTTAATGCTTGATTCATCTTTGTGAACCTTAGAATATAATTACGAGTAGTTGTAGGCTAAACCATCCAAAGAGCGCCTTAGAGTAGGAGTTTATCATCCTAGTGGGTTTGTAGGCGAGACCCTTTGGTAAGTTAAAGAGTTAGGGAGAAACGCATACCCTACAACTTTAGACACACAACGCAACTAGGAATAAGGCGTGACAATTCAACCACCAATAGGAGATAATTAAGGAGTAATACAAACTAAGTAAACACATCTTTAAACTATCATACGAGCACACATTAATTAGAACATAGACTCCTACAACCTTAGTTTAGATAATTAGATAATAGTAGAGTAATCGGTGAAATACCAACCCCCAAATCCAATACCGAGATTCGTACCTTTCTCTTTCATAAAACATAAAAGATAAAAATAATCTTCCTCAACCTTAACCTTAGCGTAGTAACTCCTTACTAGCATTCCTATTCCCCAGAGAACGATATCAATACCCGTGGCTTACCCTAATTACTACACTACAACGATTAGGTTCCTTTGCCTGGGTGTTATAAAACTTGCTCAAGAAAAGGAAGTTTCCTTGACCCCGAATGACGTGTGGCGTTATCAATCACCAGACCGAGTCCACCACCCACACGGGTTACTCATCTTTGAGTGCGAGGCGATCTCAATAGTCGGCCTCACCTAGTCTGTTAGGGATCCTCTCAATGAAGATCCTCCTCTTTCTCAAAGAAGACCATGTTTCTCTGAAGGTCCAATGAAGCTCCCATTTCCACCGAGCAATCGGTGGTAGAGGCGAGGACCCAGTTACTCTTACATCGGTCTATACTCGGTGAGCAATGTATGCACCAAGTGGCGGATCTCAAAAGGAACTTGCTCGGACCAAATCTACTCTTGGTAATGAGATTTTGGAATTGAGGAATAAAGTTAAGAGCTTGGAAGAACAACTTGGGCATCTGTCCAAAAGGAAGCTTGTGGTTTCCTCGATGAGGAGGAAGAAATTTCTCAGTTTGGGCCTCTTAACATGTTAGCAGATGTGGTTCAGAAGATAGTTGTTCCTTCATTAGTGGTTGCTGAATCCTCAAAGAATAAGGAACTTGTTCTCTACAAAAGAAGAAAGATCTCTTATTTAAGTAAGGTTTCTTCTGAAGCTTCAAAGGAACCTGGTGTTGACAAGGCTGCATCTGCTGATGTGCAAATGGAGGATGTATCTTCTGATCATGGTCAACCTTCGTCTGTTCAAGAACCAACAGGCCCTTCATCCTCAGCAGATCTTTCTGCTGATATTGTCTTGACCATTCAAGTTGAAGATCTGCATCAACATGTTTCTCCTAAAGTTGACTTGGGTATCTCTACTGAGATTCCTTTAGTTGATCTTACTGAAGTTGAGTGTGCTGAGAAGCCTGCTGATAAAGGGAAAGGTAAAATGACTGAAGAAGAACTTAGTCCAGACTTGGTAAGTGAAGAGGAAAGGCTAGGACAAGAAAGTCGGTTGGCTGAGTTTGAGAAGTCTAAAGAAAGTGAAGTATTGGCTAAACAACTTGAAGCAGAGGATTTCTCAACCTTGACTCCTGAGAGACGAAGAGAACTGGATGCATTGCGTGTTCGGATGCTGTGAACACTTGGGATGCTCTAACTCAACAAACTATTTCAAATCCATCTCTTGCTCAGAGCATCTTGCGAGCAGAATTTGATGGTGAAAATTTTGTGGCTCGGATGATGCAGCTTGGAGAACAAAGGAAGCAAGAAGCAGCCGCGAAAAGGAGAGCACTGATTACTGAAAAGAATAAGGCATAGAGAGAGAGACCTCTTACAGAAGCTCAGAAGAAATCTCAGATAAGGATTACAGTGAAAAATCAAAGTTGTTATGTGCTTAACCGTGGACTTACAATGAAGCAAGTCGTGGCATTACCTGATGCAAGACTATTTTACATATATAATATGATTATGAAGTCTTCTTCCTCTGCCTCAACACCATCTTCCAACTTGAAAAGGATTCTTTGGAAATGAAGTGGCACGAAGCCAAAAGACCCAAGTTAGTTGAAACGGTGGAGAACTTTGATCTTTGTTCCACCCAAGGTGATTTCTCCATTGTTTCACGAGGCAACTCTTGAAGTTACTCCCTCATCGACAAGGCCTCTTTTGTTGAAACTTTTGTTGTTTCTTACGATACAAAAGAAGAAACTTTGGTTAAAGAAAATATCAAGGTTCCATCTCATTGAACCATCTACCAATTCTCTGAAGCACCTAATGTACCGGCTCCCCACTGTGGCATATGTTGACTCGGAAGAAGATACTAAAGTTAAGGACACGATATTGCGGTGTAAAAACTAGAAAGGCTAGAATCTTGCTAGCTGGGATGAGCGCCATTCATGATGGTGCTACTCCTAAGTTCTCATCTACTTCCTCTAGTCCTGCTAGCAAAACTAATGAAGAGTCTGAAGCTGTACCTTCTTCGGATATCTATAAGCCTGGTAGGAGGAAGAAGAGGATGGCCAAAAGAACTCTCTTGGATCTTGAAGCTGATGACGCAACATTCATTATAGAAGGTTACGCTCTCGATTTTCTGAGGAGATCAAAATGTCTTGGTCAATTGGACTCGAAGCATGATGAGATGAATGTCATTCATAGAAAGGATAAAACTTCAATGGAATTCACCTTTTGAAGGAAATACTCCATTTGGTAGAGCAGGTGATTTGCTTACTCAGACACTCTCGTTACCGACCATTCTCGCAACATTGCACCACAAGGTTACGGGATGTTCTTACTAGGAGATCTTCAAGTCTGTTTAACTCTCATTCTCCCAATAGTAGAGGACATTCCATTTGGGAGAACTCACATTTATGGCGAGTTGTGTCCGGAGACTCTATCCTCTCCCTCGTGTGCATGTGCTTGAGACTAAGGGTGGAATCACGGTCTGCATGTTTCTTTGACGAAAGTATCCATTGCCCAAGAGACTTATGGAAAGGATGCTTTGTCGAAGTTGGAGTTTCCCCAGAGCCGGTGGGAAATGAAAAGCTAAATCTTGAACAACTGGTTAGTTTAATCAAGACACAACTTCTGCAAGAACAAACTGCCTCTTCTTCTTCATAATGGTACCAATTTTATTTTTTACAGTATTTGTTTTATTGGTTAGTTTTGTATTTCTTGTCTTGTTTGTTGTTTCTTAGTTAAAAAAAAAAAAACTAACTTTCATTTGCATTTTTGTTGCACTTGTTGATGGTTTTTAACTCACCAGATATACCTTGTGTGTATCAAAGAGTTGGCTAGTCCAAAGGGTACAACTTTGGTAAAGACATGTCAAATCTGTTGATAGCTGTAATGATTTGCTCAAAATCATAGGGTCTGCATCCACCCATGCTTAATTGCTAAGAGTTGTATGGTCATCAATTCACCATGGCCTATTCCTTTTTGGAATCCAAGAATTGACTAGCCCACAAGTATATGGCTTGTGGTAAAGGCAACTAAATCCATATTTGGTTATCAATTCACCAATTCTAAGAATTGACTAGTCCCGAGCAAGCGGCTACGGTAAAGACAAGTCAAATCCGTTTATATAGTTCTTTGATTTGCTACTAAATCGATGGTTATCAATGTACCATAGTTTTCGGACTTAAACATCCGGCTACTCCAAAGAGAGATGGCTATTGGTAAAGAGACATTCAATCCATTATTTTCAATGATTCACCTCTCACAGGAGATAACACACATGGATGTGATGAGAATAGTTTGCAAGCGATAAGTATTGATGTACATTATGTCATTTGTTCTTTGCAAAGACACGGCATTTCAAAACTTGATCATCATAGAGATGAGTTTATTATTGGTTCTTTACTCTCGATGTGTGAAAACAATCCTCTAGTACTAAAGTCTCAAAGATCTTTCAAGGTCGAAGCGGAACTTAACCAAGTCAAATTCCGGTTTAGGGAGGATTGTTGGGAATTATGTGAAGTAGGATTTACATCATTCTTCTTAGAAGGATTCTCAATGAAGTAGAAGCGAGTAATCTTGAATAAGGATTCTCTTGAAGTGTAAAAGCCGTATCGTGTTATTCTTTGAAGGGTGGAAGTCGACTAGGATCGCATCTGTTGTATTATTTAAATGCTAACCCATCATTATTCTTGAACGGCCCGAGGTTAGCATGGGTTTTATTGTACTGCTCAATATAGTTTAGTGTATTAGTCATTAAATGCATGCTTGCATGTTTAGTCGATTGGGTAGTAATAGATTAGGGTTCCTTGTCTATAAAAGGAACCTCATAGTTTGTAATAAAAAACAATCCGGAACATAGAGTTTCAGTTAATAAAAAGATCCATAGAGGATCTAAGTGTTCTTAGTTATAACAACTTGTATTTACTTTCCGCTATAGAATACGAGTTTTAGAGACTGTCTATTAGTTTGCTTATGATTACATAGGCAACACTAACGATCCACAGTGCTAAAGATCCATCAAGGTTCGAGAGTTTTTCAACAATGATTGTTGAGTCGAACTGTTGTTTGATAAGTTTGATGATGACATCGGAGTTTCATCCTTTGTCCTCAAAAATTTTACCCAAGTAAATCGAGAATAGTCATCAACCACTACTAGGATGTATTTCTTCCCATTAATTGTTTGCACTCTCATTGGTCCGCACAGATCCATATGAAGTGTATGAAGAACTTCCATTACTGAGTTTGTGGGTTTTGGTTTGTGGGCATATTTTGTGCTTTTTCCCAATTGGCAAGCTGAACAAAGATGATCTTTTCATACTTTAATCTTCGTAATCCTCTTACTAAGTCTTTTCTTGGAAAGATTGTTTATGGTACCAAAGTTCAAGTGATTGAGACGACGGTGCCATAGCCATGACTTAGTGTAAGATATTAGTTTTCACATACACATCAAACCATAACAACAAGGTGGCGAATAAGTGGAATTCTAGAGAGAAAGTTAGAGGTTTAGGGAACTTTAGTAAAGAAAATTCTTATTATGAGCTCCAACTCTCTACCTTGCAAGGTAGAGAGTATTTATAGTCTTACATAAACGCCACACATCGAGTGTGGATCGGGCATCTGATGGGTAAAGACCCGTCCGTCCTCCACGGTGTTACTTAACTAAATACTACTTAACTTAAAATAACTATGACTACGAGCTTTTAACGATTACATATACTTGAGGTGACCGACTCTTTAATACGGAATTTCTAATTCCTAACAATCTCCCAAGGAGGTCACCCCAATCATGTACTAAAATTACATAGAATACAAATAGATATTACATTAACAATTGTTCTTGCATTCTTGATGTAGTACTTTGCTCCTAAGCTCGTATTCATTGATTCTTCACATTGCATGTTTGGTTACTCGGTGGAGGTCTTTCTTGATCCACGTGATAATAAATTTGAGCCACTTTTGAGATCATCACTATAAAAAATCTCGAGACATCCTTTGTGGTGTTGGTATCATGTGATGTTGTGACTTTAGGACCGACATGCTCACATTACGGATCATGATATCTTCTCATCGGGGTTGCGGAAGCTTTAGTTGATTCATGATATTGGCGGCGTAGCGAAGCATGGAGTGAAAAATGAGTCATTGATGCACTAATCATGATTTCTTTTGAGATGAATGTGTTAAGTGAGCATGCGGCTATGGATTGACCGCTTCATTACGAGCACCGCAAACGTCGGGTGTACTGCATACAATAGTTAGCAATAAATCGCACGAAAGTGTCTTTGATCACTTCGTTGAATTGAGGTACATGGCCCGGTTCCCGTTGATCGAGACATGTCTTGCTGTGATCGGTATAAATCCAAGAATTTCCTTGACGGGGTTTCGCGTTTGCTCTAGTTGTTCTCAAACCGAACGTCTCAAAGAAGACAACACGGAGTGAGTGAACCAAATAATTTAAGTCCAGCGATTGATGAAAAGATTTGAAAACAATCGTGTATTGCTCAATAGAAATTGTTTTGCAATACAACGAAGGTTTTATTGAAAATCAATTATCAATCATAAAAACACCTTTTGGTTTGAAAAATTAGTACACGGTCGATGTGCTAAAGAAAAGAGGTATTAAGCACAAAGACCGGTTTTCAAAGGTATCCGTCAATCCATAACTCGAACCGAGATTGATTCAAGACTTGAATCGCCCCATTGTTTCTCATTCGGTTGTCACATGGTTGATCTAATGAATAGATCTCACATGCCACCTACCAGAGCTTGTTTGATGTTGGCTCGAAGGTTTTCCATCTTCATTGTGAATATGTTCACATATCACTCGGATGTTCGAGCAAAACCACAAGGATAATCGTGGGACTCAAGATATAATCTCTCATTCCACATTGTGTGAAACAGAGAGTCTTCATTGAAAGTGTCCTAATGAGATTTATTGATGATCTCGTGGCTCTAGACTCAATATGTGCATATTTGGATCCTGTGCGGAGACTAGGGAGGGTCTCCTTCTTCAATATCAACAATCTCTAAGAGAAAGTCGATAGATAATGTCGGTTCCCGTGAGAATGAAACAAGTCCTTTTAAGAGGAACTTGAGTGGTTTGGAAAGTTGAAGTGTAGTGCGTCCTTTGGGTCCATGACGTCTTGTCTTCAATACCGATGTTACCATCGTAGCATATGAATTGAACCCGGTTTACGCCCTAAGGTTGAATAAATGGAGGCTATTTGTTTTCACCCTTTTCTCATTCAATTCTTTTAATTCTTCAACCCCTTGATTGCTTACCGAGACTTCATTGCAAGAACCTTGTTGGGTTTGTTCGAGACTTGCTCGGTCTCGGTCCGCACACTTCCCATATCTCACTTTTCTCCTTTTATCATCATACCTAAGGACTTCTACACTAACTAGTGGATTGTCCTCGGTAGATCCCTCCGGTTCACGGCGAATCATGGGAACCAATACCTAACCTTATCATCCTTATATCACCGTACATAAAGTAAAGTTGGTCGGTATATTTGGTATTGTTCATCCGCCATTGGAACCAATTGAAAACCATTTGAAAATCAATTCGGATACTTGTGATATATTATCAAAACATTTTGTACCGAATTGTTTTGATATTTTAGAATAAGTGCTCCCCTCAACATGTGCATCAAATGTTTGAAATCGTTTTGCACACGGAGGCAAGAGGAAGAAATTGCTTCTTTGATTACCATTTTCTAAAAATATCACCATCACTTCCTTGATCAAATCAAGTAGATAAAGCATTTTCGGGAAGGATGAGGTTTCCATAAATTTGCTCCCCTCAATATGTGCCTCGAGGTTTGAAAAGAGTTTTGCACATATTAGAGGGAACCCGCACATGAGATAAATGATCACGTTTCAAATCATAGGTTTAAGATAGATGCTCCCCTCAACATGTGCATGGAAAATTGGAAATCGTTTGTCACATGTGGGAAGGATAGCATGTACATCCTTATAAAACCATATACCGAATTATCGGTTTAAATTCAATTTAAATCACACATTCTCCCCGATCACAATTATCAAATCATTTGAGATTTGTGATCTCTTATTGATTTAAATTGATTTTGAAAGATTTTAGGGGAATTGTGACTTGATTATGAAAGCGTTTTAAGCGATAAGGATCGGATTTTAGACTTTAAACTCCATTGATAAAACATGCATGTACATCTTTTGAAAACAATTTAATGCCAAATAACTTTTAATTTAATTGAAATCATTCTCCCCCAATCAATGACATAGGTTGTTGATTGAGAGATAGAGATTTTGACAAATAAGTCGATGATTATCAAAAATAGAGACCGAGTTATTTTTCAAAGCATTAGTTTTCGCAGATAAATGTTTATAGAATCGAGCATTGAATTTTGAAAACATGATAAAGTATGACTCTGTTCTTTCTTTGAAAAGCGGGTTACTGCCTGAAATGACAATAAACCATTTTTTTTCTCTTTCTCCCAAAATTTTTTTTTGATTTTTTGAATTTTTTTTTTTTTTTAATATAAAAATTTGAACAACATCTAAAGTCCCGTGTCATTCTTTGAATGACAACATCAAGACCGTAGATATTATCGAATCGAGAGAAACATGACAAAATGACAATATTTTTGAAGATTTTTGAATTTTTGATTTTATGGATTTTGAAAGTTTTATAATTTTCTATTTGATTTTGAGGATTTTATAATTTTGTATTTTGTTTTTCGAAAAATTATTTACAAGAAATAGATGAAGATAGACCTTTACTCCTCGTCTTCCTCCACGAAGGCGTTTGAGTGTTTCGGTTGAAGGCTTTTTAAGCCAAGGCGTGGAAGAATAAACTCAAATCGTTCTCTTGGAAGAGCTTTGGTGAAGATGTCGCTAAGCGATATTCGACCTCACAAAATAGAGTTCCACCACACCTTTTTCCACTTGTTCCCCGATGAAATGATGTCGAATGTCGATATGCTTTGCTCTTGAGTGTTGAACATTGTTGCATGAGAGAGCAATAGCACTTTATTATCACAAGATAAAGGGATTTTGTTGAATTCAAAGCCATAGTCGGATAATTGAGATCTCATCCATAAGATTTGAGCACAACAGGATGACATGGCTATGTATTCACCTCTGTAGAGGAAATAGAAGTACTCATTTGCTTCTTTGAAGACCGACTCACAAGCTTATCACCCAAAACCGAGCACCTCTAGATGTACTTGACGTGTATCTTGACAACTGCATGATCGGCATCTCGCATAGGCCGTTAGTGACATATCGGTGTCTTCTTGGTACCAAAGACCCATATTGATGGTTCCTTGAGATACCGAAGACCCGTTTAAGCGCTTCAAGGTGCCTTTTAGTAGGCTTAGCACGGTATCTAGCACACATGCAAACAATGAACAAGATGTACGGTCTACTAGCAATGAGGTACATCGGGATCCAATCATACTACGATATTTCGTTTGGTCAATCATGATCCACGAGTGGTCCTCATCTAGTTTGGTACGATCAATCATGGGGTGTCAACAGGTCACTTGAATCAAACCCAAATTTCTTTAAGATCTCATTGCATATTTAGATTGATTTATGAAAATGCCTCCGGACTTTGTGAAATTTGTAATCCCAAGAAAATGACATTTGTCCCATCATTGACATTTGAAATTTTGAACTCATTTCATTAGAAAACGATCACATTCCATTGGGGGTGCATCGAGGCAAAAATAATATCATCAACATAAATTTGAACATGAGTTAAATGTTTGCGACTTCACGGTGAACAATGTAGGATCAAGCTGCTCCTTTGCTAAATCCGGCAGATAGAAGAAACTTTGTGATGTATCATACCATGCCCTTGGAGCTTGCTTTAAACCGTAAATAGCCTTCTTCAAATGATAAGCGTGAGTAGGATGCTCTTGATTTACAAATCCTTGAGGTTGGGCGGCGTGACGACTTCTTTAAGGTCTCCGTTCGTAAATGCCGTCTTCACATCCATCGATAGACTATCATGTTCTTACTAGCAAAGATTAGCCAAGAAGATTACGATTGCCTCGATTCGAGCAAGCGGAGCAAAAGATTCTTCAAAGTCAATACCCTCCTCTTGACGGTATCCTTTAGCAACTAATCGAGCCTTGTTCTTCAACACATCACCATGCTCATCAAGTTTCACTTTGAAGATCCATTTAAGAGCAATAATCATAGCACGTCTGGAGCGGTACTAACTCCCATACATCAAGTCGATCAAACTCATGAATTTCATCTTGCATGGCATTGAACCCACTATCTTCATTCATGGCGGCTTTAACATCTTTTGGTTCGATCTTAGATAGTACGGAGTTGAAGAAGCACCATAAGGCATCGGTTGCAAGTTGTTTCCGTGTTGATACAGACGAGAGGATTTCCAATGATGTTGTCTAGTGGGTGATCGTGAGTCCATTTTCCGAGGTGTTCATGTGGTAGTTGTTGAGGGACCGAAGTAGCGAGTCGATGTCTCCTCAAGAAGATGGTTCGAAGAAGATTCGGAGCAAATGCGTTTTCGAATGGAGCATCTTGATGAGTAGCAAAGGATTAACTTCATCATTGATGCGTAAACAGTTCCATGATGTACATTTGAAGAATGATGATTTGTTGATGAGGCGGAAGGATCGTGAGGCGCTTCTTGACTTAAAGATATTGAGGCGAGGATTGACTTCATTCACGTGAATATGAGTAGCCTCTGTTGTAGGGATCAACACCTCATTAGTACATGGATCATAAAGTTCATCAAACATAGGATCAAACAATTTCTTTAAATCTTCTTGGATGGAGGTACATATGGAGTTTCTTGAGAGGAGTTTGGAACAAGGGATGAACCAATGGGACTGTTTTGAAGTGCGGGTCTGGTGGAGTGTCTAGGAGCCATTTGACGGTCGACTCATCAAACGTAACGTGAATTGTTTCCATGATATTTCGGGTTCTTTTGTTGTAGATTCGGTATCCCTTTTGTTTGATGCATATCCTACAAATACTCCGATGTCGACTTTAGCCCTAAGTTTGCCTAAGTCTTGACCCTCATTAGTTGGATAACACAATGCACCAAACACACGAAGAAAGAGAGATTACGTTTTGTTGTGGACAAGTTCATATGGAGTTTTTCCATGAACAGTGTGAATTAGGGAACAATTTTGTGTGTAGCATGCGGTGGCAATTGCTTGACCCGGAGAAACAATGGAACCTTTGAGTAAATTAGCATTGTTCTAGCGGCTTCAACAAGAGTTCGATTTCGTCTTTCAACTACACCGTTACGTTGAGGAGTTCGTGGAACACTTCTTTGATGGTGATTCCAATGCTTTCATAGAATTCACTAAGTTGTTTGTTGACAAACTCGGTTCCATTTCTGCATTCGATAATTCGGCGGTTTTGTTAAGTCGAACTGCAATTGTTTGATGAGTTTGATGATGATATCGGAGTTTCATCCTTTGTCCTTAAGAACTTGACCGGTGAATCTAGAGAAATCATCAACCACAACTAACACATATTTTTCCCAAAGATATTACGCACCCTCATTGGTCCACATAAATCCATATGAATCATATGAAGAACTTCGTGACGAGTTAGTAGGTTTGGGTTTATGGGCATACTTTTGCTTTTTCCCAATTGACATCTTTGAACAAAGATGATCCTTTTCGTACTTGAGTCTAGGTAAACCTACAACTAAGTCCTTTACGGTGAGATCATTGATGGTACGAAGTTCGGTGATTGAGACGGCGATGCCATAACCATGACTTTGTTTTAGAAGCCTTTGATAGCAAGCAAATTGGAGAAGATCTCATCATGTCATCGATAGAGATGGTGTAAAGATTTGAGCCACGAGTTCCTTTTAACAGTTCCTTACCATTAAGATCTCTAACAAAGCGGTATGTTTTCGAAGGCTACTTCTAGATCGAATCACGAATTGACCAACAGAGAACATATTATGACCCGGACCTTCCACATAGTATACTCTAGAGATGACACTATCACAAACAACATAATCTCCATAACCCATGATTGCACGAAATGATCATTACCGAATCTAACGATCCGATGAATTTGCTCACGAAGTTCATGAGCCGCGACCGGTCTCGGTCATATGCTTGGAGCAACTGAGTCCGGTACCACGAGCGATTTGAACGATCTGCGGTTGAACACAGACAAGAATGGATAAGCGGATAATTGGGATCCCCATGCAAGAATGGGTTCCATTTGGTTAGTAACAATGGTTGGAACACCCACATCGAAATAGAGGCATTTATATCGAAAATGAGGCAATGGGATCATTGTGAATAGATGCGATACTAGTGTCGTATTAGCCACATTTACAGTGTGCTCACTTCTTAAGGAATAGTTCTACCGGTGGGCATCCATTTTCTAGTGGGCATTATCGATTAGTCTTATGACCAACGGTATCCAATAAAAGCCTATTTTCTTGAATGTTCTTCCTGTGGGTTTCCTTTGTTTTCTAACTTTCTTTCGTTTTGCCTTTTAGCCTTCTTAGCATGAATTTTAGCATTAACAATATTAATCGGACAATTAACATCATTAGGCGTAACATTAACACCACATTCATGATTAGAAGCGAATTCAAGCGGACATCGATACAAGGTTTGCAAATAGTATCGAATTGAATTAATTCTGATGCGCCTATGGCTAATACTAGAATCAACACGATTCGTTTTATTCGATTCAAGCTTAAAGTTCCTAGATTGTTCTTCTACTCTCTTCCGGTGCACACTCTTAGCTTGAGAGGTCCTATCATTCCTTGTATTGTCTTGAGACTTTGACCGCTCCCTTTAATGTCACCGATTACTCTGTAGAGGAATGAGAACATTAGTTGGTTTAACTACTCTTTGCATCACTGTTTAGATGTCTTTGGGATCCGAACTACATGCGGTACACTAAGGTTCACTTTCTTAAAACTAGAGTCTTGAGATTAGTACTCCTAGAAGGCACACTTGAGTTCTCTTTCTTAGCATTGACAGTCCGAGTCCGAACTACTTAAAGGCACATTACGGTTCACATTCAAAACTTTGGGAATCGAATGAATATCATACTTGGCATTAGGCATCGAGCATGGAATCAAAGGATTAACTCTCTCACTTAATGATTTTGGGCATATTGTGATCAAGCATTCTAAGATTTCTTGAGATCGTTTGGCATATAAACATGCATGTCCAATTGCATTATCATGAGGTTTCTCTAACTTATCCTCTTCAACAATCTCACGCAGACATTCTAAGCAATCCTTAAGGGATGAGAAGTATGTTTGAATAGCAAGTTTGTTGTTCCTTAGATGAGGAGGGACATATTTCACAGACAAAGCATATTTATCACAAGAGTGAACCTTTGATACACCATTCTCCCCATTGGTCATTGGCATTTTCCTTTTACGACTCATGATTCTCAATTTCCTTTTGCAATGAAGCTACTTGTTCGTTATTTTTGTTACGAGTGATCTTTATTGATTCAAATAACTCATTGAAATGACGTTTAACCTTTTCATTTTCTTCTAGAAAACTTTCGTTTTCCTTTTGTAATGCATTTACTAGGTTTTGAAGATGAAACGTTTGAGAATTCTGAGAATCTAAAGGAGGAGGCATTTGGGAGCCTGTCATATTGTTTGTTTGACCCTTTAATTGAGAGATTTGGGCTTTCAACTTTCTGATCGTGTTGCACTGAGCTTGAATCATTCATCACGTTTGTTAATTTGAAAAGCGCATCAAACTCGGAGCATCCGAGGATGTCTTGATATTTGAAGTTTTGACATTTTCTTTAAGATGTTGATATTTTAGTTGTAAATTAAAATGCTCAACTTCTAGTTTAGAAAATGTTTAACCAAATTGTCGTGATCATCCGGTTCAATTTTCTCGTTTAGTTTAGAATTAGTTTTTCAAGCTCAATGACACGATCATGGGAGACTTTCAGGGCAACCGATAATTCATGAAATTTGGAAGCATTAATGGAGCAATTTGTAGCGATGAAAACACATCTTGAGCAATACATTCTTAAATAAGTTCTCATTTAGTGTATGCAAGTTCTTCCTCTCAATCTCATTATATTTTAGTGCTCGCTCATAGTCACTAACTTCAACTATCATTGCATCAAATTCCTTTTCCATTCCTTAATATCGGTTTCTATCCCCTTTTAAGACTTTCAAAGTGATCTTTTAGAAGTTTAAAGAAAGGCATGACCTCGATTAAATAACATTCTTTCATTTGCTCAAAACCCTTTCTCCTTCCGTTATACCGATGGGTGTGATCCTTTTCTTGCAAGTTTTCTCAAAATCAACAAATAGTTGAAATATAACATATTGGCTAATTAAGGTCTTGCTTTTAGTGGCAATTGTTCTAGGAACAAGATGCATTGGTGTATTAGGAGGATACACAGTTGCTCTAGGCATTTTCCAAAGGGAGGGTTTGTTTCAACAATACTTTCGACTTTCGCTTATCTAAATCCTTTTCCGAAAGCTTGTTCGGGAGTCAACAATGTCCGAGGCTTAAACATGTTCAAGGAAATCCAGTTTTCCTTCTTGTAATCATGGGGTGTGATCTTTATTTTTTCTCTCTACATTTAGGATCATCTAATTTCTTGTTCAATTTTTCCCTAGTGACTTCATCGATTTCTTATCTTCCTCGGTGCACTCAACGCAACTAGGTTTTGTCTAGGTTTAAGGATTTCATTGCCATCATACATAACCTTATGAGCATTTCTAGCCCTTTTAATGACCTCTGGATTTGGTTCCTTAACAATGGGAATGCTATGCTTATCGCTTAGACCCTATGCTTAGTGATCATGTGAGCGATCGAATGGTGTTCCTTGTATGTACAACTTGTTTTCAAGTTTGTTTTTCAAAGTTTTCAGATTAGAAAAATCTTTCAAGAGTTTTGATTCCTTTGCATTAAATTCTTGCTTAAGCATTTTCACATTTTCTTGAAGTTCTTGTTTTTGCTTAGCAGTTTTAGAAAGCTTTTCTTGCAAGGAATTTAACTCTTGTTTTAATACTTCTTCTCTAAAATTACTTTTTCTAATGATTGTACGTACTTGGTCATCCATTTCCTGCTCACGAGTGGTCAACTCAAATTTTGCACGTTGTTCATAAATAGCAACACGTTCTTTATAGGCATTTAGTTCGAAATTACGGACTCATCGAGGCACATGCATTGTATTCATCAAAATATAGTCATTGTTGATGCGGAGATGCATCACTTGGTACAACTTCACTTTCACTTTGTTTCACATATTGATCGTATGGGACAACATTGATATTACCCATATTTTCAATATTTGATTCAATAGTTTGATTGATAGTACTTTGTCATGCATCTTTGCACATCAACATCATCGTATAGTTTTAGTACCTCCGAGATGAGTTTGTCTTTGGATGGGCCACTTGTGGTGAAGAGGAGACCTTGGGAGAAACCATTGGAGAAATTCTAGCCATAAAGATTGTGTGTAGTAGGTCCATCATCCACATCAGTCGTATGCATCACAATCGGCGACTTGAAAGGCATTCGATGATTGTGACCTATCTCCGAATAGGTTGCTCATCCACATCTCGCATCATAGGTCTTGGCATTGCCCTCGCCTAGAAACAACAATTCCTCTTCATCCAAAGCGGCACCATTATCCCGAGCTTGTACAAGCAACATCTTATCTCAAGTAATCGGCGATTCGTGGACGCTTTGGAGATGTGCGTTCCTTGCAATGTGTCCTCACCACCACGCTTATAACATTTGATCGGCTTAGCTTGACCTTGATTACCATTCCTTCCTCGATTCGATTACCAACATAACCTCTACCCACTCCTCCTCTTCCCGATCATACTGTCTTTCTGAGCTGGTTGCACCACGATCCTTCCATCTTTAACAAAGAGCTTGATTGTGTGGGTTAGATGTTGCTCGAGGTTGTTATTGGTTTGTGGGAAAGAATTCATGTTTTGACTAATTAGAAGAGCTAGTTGATTAATGAAGCTACCACGTGTGCATCAAGATCGACTTGTTTGAACATAGGATCGGGAATTAGTTTGTGATTACCATTTCCCATGGGTATGACTTGTGAGGCTTTGGTAGTGATTCCGATGTTTGAGTAGAAGGCGGTTGAGTCATTAGACGAGCTTGTCTCTCCTCGGTTGGTTTTGAACCGATTAAGAACCAATTTTCAAACATGGCATGTCTCTCATTCGAAGGAGGAAGGCATAGAGTTTCTCATAGTTTGTATTCTTCAATCCTTTAGTGAGCTTCACAGAGGTGACAAACTTGTGCCATTCGGGATTCATGTTGTTCACAAATTTTGAGTTCGGTGAATGTTAGGCATAGTCATTCGATGTTCCTCATGTCATTCACCAACTTATGAAATCACATAGTACTCATAGACACTCTCATTTGGTTTCATCTTGAAGTGTTCAAATTCGTCATAGAGTTGTGATTCTCTGTCTTCCATAGTTAATTCGAACACGAGAGAAGCATCTTGACATTATCCCAAACCGCCTTTGCTTCGGTGTTGTGATTGATCGACTTGTAGATGTCTTTAGGAAGACCTTGAAGAACAATGTTTGAAGCCCCGATATCGCATCGAATCTCTTTTCTCCTTATCATCAAGCTCATCATACATCTTTGGTATGTCCATTCCGTAATCGAGTTCCATCTTCATTAGTATCAAGTACATCTCTAGTCGTCTCAACTCGATACGGTCCTTCATCAATGGATTTGAGAATGTTGACACCATTTTCCTTTCCAAGGCAAGACAATCGATTCGTTGAGCCCAAGAATCGTAGTCGATTCTGTCAAGCATGGGTGGACGAGTATCGAGCCACCGCTTGAACATCCTCGACAGCGGTGGAGATGATAGTAGGAACGTTGGTAGACATGTTAACAGATTATACGGATTTTATAACTCTATGATTAAACCGGAAATAGATTCTTTCACGGGATTTTACTAAATCAAGAGAAAACCGTAAACAATCACCCAAGTCGCTAAAAGAAAACAAGTCGCTAACACCTAATTAGCTACACTCCTAAGTCGCTAAAGTCCCAAGTCGCTAGACAATGCAAGTCGCTAAGTAGTAACTCGCTAAGCCTTAAGTCGCTAGCAAAATTTTGGCAAAGAATTGCTACTCAAGTCGCTAAAGATACAAGTCGCTAAATAGCAACTCGCTCTGAGACCAAGTCGCTACCTCCAAGTCGCTACCGTGGTGGAAAGTCCACTACTTGTCTTGTAAGTCGCTAGTTCTAAGTCGCTGGGTCTAAAACAAGTAACTCGCTACAAATTTGTAAAGCAAGTCGCTACGAAGAAAGAATTCCGTGTGTTAAGTCGCTAGCAAGAAAAACTCATAAACATCACTTTTCAATCCAAAACAACCCAACCAAGATGATTCAAGCTTACCAAATGAAAACCTAAACACTTGTGAAGATTCTAAACATAAAAGTACTAACAAAATCCAAACTTTAACACAAGAAATCAACCAAATGATGCACAAACCACTAAACTTTTCAAACTCAAAACCACCTAAAACCACTAGAAATCCAAAGATGTGCAAGATATGATCTAACCATGGCTCTTGATACCAATTGTAAGATATTAGCTTTCACATACACATCAAACCATAACAACAAGGTGGCGAATAAGTGGAATTCTAGAGAGAAAGTTAGAGGTTTAGGGAACTTAGTGAGAGAAAGTGAAAGATATTATTATGAGCTCCAACTCTCTACCTTGCAAGGTAGAGAGTATTTATAGTCTTACATAAATCGCCACACATCGGGTGTGGATCGGGCATACAGTGGGTAAAGACCCGTCCATCCTCCACGGTGTTACTTAACTAAATACTACTTAACATAAACTTTTAGAACACTTGTCGAGGTTCGGACCATAGTATCGTTAATCGAATCACGAGGACGTGATTCGGCGACATGGGAAGAATGTCACAATTCTCAATTTCGGTCATTTCTCAAACTCTATATTTATCATTTCATATCGGTTCATTCATGATTTTGCATTTCATCTTAAACGCGTAAATTCTATATTAAATAAACGTTATCGCGTGAGTTATTATTTTGAACATTTAATCCGCTACTTCTAAAATGATCCCGATATATTTTTATACTTACATTTAGTTTATAAAATAATATTTTGAGTTTACCTAGTGTTTTAAATTTATTTTGTATATAAATCGTTAAATTTATATTATTCGACGTTTTCTTAAAAACTACGATAATTATTATATCACTCAAATTTTACAAGAAATGTATTTTTACAATTTTATAACTACAATATACTTTACTTTGATCCCTTAAAACTTATTTTAATCCATACCACTTTAACTTCACAACTATGTACAAGTTACAATACTTTTTACTTAACTATACATTATACTTATATTTCTAACAACTTTACACATTATAAAAGAAAAAGAAAAAAATATTTGAGACACACTCTCCCAAAATCCGGCCAATGGGGGAGGTGATTTCATTATTAAGTTGGTAAGAAAATATTGCAAGTATAGATTTATACTTCATTCCATTCACTTTATCATTCATCTCACAATAATTCTTCAAGTGTTAGCAAACTTTTCTCTCTTTTGGTTCTTCTCTATCAAACCGCCATCAAGGGGTTTTCAAAGGATCATCACAAAATTTTTCAAGTTCAAGTAATTACAATCTAGAACACACTCTTATTAAGGTTTTGAAATAAAAACCTAGGGTGTTTAGGCAAACCTTGGTTCTTTGCACCTCATCATTGTAGCTTGTAAGATTTATACCATTTTTACATGATTTTTAGAGTTATATATATATATAGTCATCCTATAATTATCCCTTGGTATATGTTGGTCTTGATGATGTTTAGGAACCCATGACACCCTAAGAAGGTGTATGGTAGGATTAGATTAGCTTTGGAGTTGATTTGAAGGGATTGGAATAGGTTTAGTACAGAAAAACTATTTTTGATAAGTATAAAAAGTGTTCTGTCCTTATTTTGTTTTTCTGGAAAATCCGACAGTAGGTACAATTTTGGCCTTGATATTTAGAAAATATACTTTAAAAGCGAATCCGTGGCCGCTTGAGCGGATAAAAGCGAGTTATAACGAAGAAGTTATGAATTTTTAAAGTTTGTGACGAAATATATATTTTTACGAAATTTCAGCATACTATTTTTGGTTTGTACGAGTCAAAAGCAGGCCTTAAGCTTTACAAATTATTTCGACTTGTCAAAAATATATTAGTATACTTTGATACGAAGCTAAGGGCGTATTATACGTGAAAAGCGGTTTGAAACGACAAAGATATACACGTTTTCATAAACTTGCCGTAACTATTATTTTGAAAAAACTATATTATTTTACGAGACAAGTGTTACGGTAACTAAAACGACCATGTTGAAGGCTGTTTTTAACTATGATGTGGAACTTTTTGGAGCGAAATGTCTTCTAATAAAATCAAGATCACCAAGCATATTTTTCAAAGCGACCAACCGTTTGTATAGCGGAGTTTTAATAAATTATTCTGGATGCTTAAAATTGGCGAAACTCACTTTTTACACAACAATTAGACAAAATCACCAACTACGACTACTTCATCGCTATATATTGTGCAATGGGTTGTGAATACACAGGTTGCAAGTTTTGTATGGCGGAACTTGGGCGAGTGGATTTACAATGCCTTTGCTTTGTGGACTATTTTCGTTGACAAAGCTTTGAATATATATATTACGAGTTATCTTATTTTGATAAACATGTTTACTCACCAACTATTTTCATAGTTGACCCGTTTTTCTCTAATGCATTTCAGGTGATCATTAGTAAGCTTTTCTACAAGGTCTTGCATAATGAAGTTTTCACTTGTTTCTACAAATCATTATGTAATAGAACGCAATATTTTTGGGAACTAAACTTTGTAATATATTTGCCGATGACGGCTAAACTAGTATTGTAATGGCGTATTATTTCTTTTTAATCTTAATGTTGGTATGTTCTATTATCTTGTGCTTATGTTCCCTTCCGTTGCACCTCGTATTTCCGCCTCCGGCGAGGGTGTGACAACCCGTCCATCCTCCACGGTGTTACTTAACTAAATACTACTTAACTTAAAATAACTACGACTACGAGCTTTCTAACGATTACATATACTTGAGGTGACCGACTCTTTAATACCGGAATTTCTAATTGGAAGCCTAACATGGGTGAAGATTTCATCATACCTTCGATAGAGATGATGTATAGGTTTGAACCACGAGTTCCTCCGAGAAGTTCTACACCATCAAGTTCTCTAACAAAGCAAGTATGTTTTACGAAAGCCACTTCTAAATCGAGTCACAAAATTGTCCGACGGAAAATAGATTATGTCCAAGACCTTCAACATAATATACCCGGAAATCACACTATCTCCAACCACGTAATCACCATAACCCATAATAGCACCAAATGATCGTTTCGAATCTCACGGTTCAATGAATTTGCTTACGAAGTTCATGAGCCGTGACCGGTCTCCATCATATGCTTGGAACACTGAGTCCAGTACCACGTAAGCGATTTGAACGATCTGCAGATTGAACACGGACAAGAATGGATAAGCGGATAATTGGGATCCTCATGCAAGAATGGGTTCCATTTGGTTACTAACGATGATTGGAACACCCACATCGGTAGAAACACCCATATCGAAATAGAAGCAATGGAATCATTAGGAATAGATGCGCGTCTTTGGTGTCCGATTTGACCTATTCAAAGTATGTTCACTTCTTAAAGGAATAGTTCTACCAGTAGGCATCCATTTTCTAGTGGGCATTGACTTAGCAAATTTAGGGCAAGACTCATTAACCTTACGCCCATTAGGTATCCATTGATAACCTATATTACTAAATTTCCTTCCTGTGGGTTTCCACTATTTTCTAACTTTCTTTTGCCTTTGCCTTTTAGCCTTCTTAGCTTGAACTTTAACATTAACAATTTTAACTGGGCATTTAACAACATTAGACAAATCATTCACACCACATTCATGATTAGTAACAGAATTCAAGCAATCATCAGTACATGGTTTGCGGTAGTAGCGAATTGAATTAATTACGAGACGCTTATAGCTAATACTAGAATCAACACGATTAGTCTTATTCAAATTCTCCCTAAGGTGATCTTCTACTTTCTTCCACCGAGCATTCCTAGCATGCAAGGTCCTATCATTCTTTGTGTTGCCTTGAGGCTTTGACCCGCTTGCTTTGGTGTCACTTCTTACCTGTAGAGGAATTGGAACATTAGTTGGTTTTGCTACTTTTGCATTCTGAACTAGAAGTGCGAGGATCCGAACTACTTGAAGGCACATTAGTGTTCACTTTCTTAAAATGGGCATAGAATGGTTTGTATGCTTGACATTAGGCATAGAACAAGGCATCACAACTTTTCCTTTTGCACCTAAGGATTTAGGACATGTTGCTATTAAACATTCCTTTTGAGATCGCACACAAACCTAATTTCACCGCTCATCTCAGAGGTTCTCCGAATTCTCTTTTGTAAAGACGTTATTTTTCGTTGTTTTTGTCACGAGTGACTTTCATTGAATCATATAACTCTTTAAAGTGTCGTTTAACTTTTCATTTTCTTCTAGAAAACTTTCGTTTTCTTTTGTAAAGCATTAACTAGGTTTTGAAGATGAAAAGTTTGAGAATACCGAGAATCTAAAGGAGGAGGCATTTGGGATCCATCACATTGTTCTTTTCACCCTTTAATTGAGAGATTTGGGCTTTCAACTTTCGATCGTGTTACAATGAGCTCGAATCTGCTCATCACGCTTGCTAATTTCAAAACTACATCAAATTCAGAACATCCAAGGATGTCTTGATATTTGAGGTTTTAACATTTTCTTCAGATGTTGATATTTTAATTGCAAAGCAAGATGCTCAACTTCCAATTTAGAAAACTGTTTTACCGTGTTATCATGATCATCCTGCTCAACTTTATCATGCAGTTTAGAGTTAGTTTTTCAAGCTCAATGACACGATCATGGGAGACTTTCGAGCAATGAGATAATTCATGAAATTGAGAAGCATTAATGGAACAATTTATAGCAAAGTAAAACACATCTTGAGCAATACATTCGAAATAAGATTCTCATTCAAGGTATGCAAGTTCTTCCTCTCAATCTCATTATATTTTAATTCTCGCTCATAGTCACTAACCTCAACAATCATCGCATCAAATTCCTTTTCCATTTCTTTAATATCTAAGTCCATCCCTTTTAAGACTCTCAAATTGATCTTTAGTTGTTTAAAGAAAGGCATGGCCTCGGTTAAATAGCATTCTTTAGTTTGCTCAAAACCCTTTCACCTTCGCTATACCGATGGGTGTGATCCTTTTCACAAGTTTTCTCAAAATCAACAAATAATTGAAAGATAACATATTTGTTAATACAAATAAACCGTAAAAACGTTTATTAAGATTTTGCGATCTCTTTGTGTTTTGTTGATAACATATATAATGTTGTCTTAAGTATAATTATAAGGATACATGTTATTTTTGTAAAGCATTTACATATAATCTTTTAAATACAAAATGTAGTAACTAAAGCATTTGTTGTAATAGTTAATTAGGATGGGTAAAATCACAACCCATGGATCTTAACCCATACCCAAAGAGACTTGATACAATGTATACTTAGATACATTGAATCTAGATATAACCCATGGACCAACCCATGACCCATAACCAAAAACCCATGGGCAAAGAGGAGCGTTCCACGGATCCCTAGCTTTGTGCTAGCCGGATCCCAAGTGGAAGGATCCGGGAACAATGAGGAAATTTGCCTATAAATAGAGAGCCATTTCTTCATTCTAACTCACCCTCTTCTTACTAAATCTCATATACACTCTCATTCTCTTCTAACATATAGATCACTTGATCTAGAGAGTCATTCTTCTTTCTTTCTATTTGTGATCCTCATATAGGTCCTTCTAAGGCGAGATCACGAGCATTCTACAAGTCATCCAAGCAAGGGGTCCTTGATTGATTTGTAACTCTGCAAGATTTCAGAGCTAAGATCTTGTATTTGATATTTCACATATTTGTTGTGTAATAGTTGTGTTGGTTTGGTCCACCGTGCTACGGACTCGGTATCTAGCTTTGTACCGGACAAAGTGTAAGCAACGTTGTGAAGGCTTCTCCGCCAAGTGAAGGAGTTTGTTGACATAGTGCTTGAACTCTCGAGTAGGTGACTCGGGAGTGGAGTAAGGCAAGGAAGGTGTCCTTGTAGCCGAACCACTATAAATCGGTTGTGTCATTTCTATCCCTTACCTTTATTTATTTTCTTGCATTATCATTAGATCTATACGCTCAACATCCATACGATTTCACATAATATCGAATCTAAAGTTTTTGAAATCAACTTAAAATCGGCAAAACTATTCAACCCCCTTCTAGTTTTCCACAATTGGCATCAAGAGCTAAGTTTATAAAAGTTTTAAAATAAAATTGTATTTTAAAACTTTTCGATCACTATGGGTTCGAAAATTATAAGGAAGGGCAATCTATGCAACGACCACCACTACTTGAAACTAATGGTTTTATATATTGGAAAAATAGATTCAAACATATGTGAAGTCTAAAGATATTGATCTTTGGTACATTATTGTTGAAGGTGATTTTGAGGCTACCTCAAATGATGATAAAGGAAATTTAGTTCACATACCTCATGATAAACTAAATGATGAAATGAAGAAAAGCTTTCTAAAATAGTGAAGCAAAATGGTTTTATATAATGCTTTACCGAAAAAGGAATTGAAAGAATTTCTATGCTTAAAACCTCTAAAGAAATTTGGAATTCTTTAGTTGTAACTCATCAAGGTAACCGACAAGTTAAAAATAATAAAATTGATTTATTTGTTCAACAATATGAACAATTTTCAATATCGGATGAGGAAACTATAGATCATTTATTTGCTAACTTTAATACTATTATTACATCTTTACAAGCACTTGATGAATCCTTTTCTAGCCGTAACCATGTTAGGAGATATCTAAGGCACTTCCATCAAGTGGAGATCCAAGGTGACGGCAATCGAAGAGTCAAAAGATTTGACAATCCTCACCCTCGATGAACTCATAGGCAACCTAAAAGTCTACGAGCTTGTCCTTGCTAAAGATTCCAAGCCTCAAAGGTGAAAGAGAAACACAAATCTCTTGCCCTTAAAGCCAAAAGGCTTGAGCGATGAGGAGAACTCATCTTCGAGTAGTGACGACGAAGAGTACGCTATGGCGGTAAGGGACTTTAAAAGTTCTTTAGAGAAAGGGTAGATACGTCAAACAACCGTATGACGATAAGAAAGGCTTTCGGAAAAGCAAAGAGGACGAGAAGCCAAAGGATGATCGTTTTGCTTTAAATGTGGGGACCCAAACCACTTTATTAGTAAGTGTCCCAAACGGATGATCAAAAGGCATTCGTGAGCGGCACGTGGGGAATGAGCGACGAGGAGGACGAAGAAATTTGTCTCATGGCAAATGACGAGGTATGTCACGAATACTATAGTAGTTCATCACTTGATGACGACTCATTGCATAATGAATATGATAAACTATGCAATATTTGCTTAAAACTAATTAACAAAACAAGCTTTTAAAAGTCAAAACCAACGTTTAGATAAAGAAGTCATAGAATTAAAAGCAAAACTAAAACGTTTGGAAAAGGGTAAAATAGCAAGTGGTGAATGTGAACTTTGTGTTCAACTTCAAACACTAGTTGATCATTTAGATTCTAAAATTGCTAGAATGAGTACAAACACCTTAGATACAATACTCGATGGTGTTAAACCGCAACAACCAAAAGGGTCTAGGTATACAACAACTTGATCCATCAACTAGTGAAAGTAAAGAAACAAAATTTGTTAAAGAATTAGAAAACCAGCCATTGTTGTGGCGGATCCCACGGATCCCTAAAAGGGAACCGCTAGTGTACAAACGGGATCCGTGGATCTGCAGTGACAACTAGTGGTAATAACATAGCCTCATCATCTAGAACCGAGTTCGTTATCGTAAATAGGAAGAAACCAACTCATATCACCACTAGACATCCACCTCCAAAAAATAATCCTACTTTTGCAAGAAACAAAGCACCATCTTTTCAAAAACATAATGCATCTAGGAGACCTAATAATGTTTATCCAAGAAGTAACCATCAAATGGGATGGAACCCTAATATGTAAAACGGTTTCTCTTTTCAAAACTTTGCTCCATGGAATGCATACTCATCTTATCCATACATGTCTAACATGAATGGAATGTTTAACACTAATGGACCCATGAATAAATGGGGACCAAACTTTGAGTTTATTATTGTTTTAGGTGTGCTTAAGGTCCACCTAGACCCCGATGAATGGGTCAAGGATAGCGGGTGCACGAGGCACATGACCGCAATAGGATCTATTCTCCACATATGAATCCGTTAATGGAGGTAATGTGGTGTTTGGAAATAGCAAAAGTAGAATCATCGGTAAAGGTACGGTTTCTAACAAATCTCTAACCATTAACGATGTGTGTCACGTAGAAAACCTAAACTTTAACCTCTTAAGTATAGGACAAATATGTGATAAAAAGTGCAATGTACTTTTACCGAAACCGTAGTAAGATACTTAAAATGGCATAACCATAGGAAGAGGAATTAGGAAACATGGAGTCTATGTCATTAAAATCGGTAATGAACCTAAAGACAAACTATGTCTTACCTCTATGGATGATACTTGACCTTATGGCATCAAAGATTGGGTCACGCCAACATGCGACTTCTTCAATCGCTATCATCCAAAGATCTAGTAAGAAATCTACCTAAGTTAAAATATGAACATCATTTTGTGATGCTTGTAATATAGGAAAACAAGCTCATTCGAGTCATAAAGCTAAAAACATGGTGTCCACAACTAAATGTCTAGAATTACTACATATGGATTTATTTGGTCCATCCGCTATCCAAAGTTATGGAGGCAATTACTATACTTTGGTAATAGTGGATGACTACTCTAGGTATACTTGGACAAAATTTTAAAGAACAAAACGGAAACCTTTAACTATTTTGAAATATTAAGCAAAAGATCCAAAGACAACTAGGAAAACCCATAGTGTCTATTAGGACGGATCATGGTAGGGAATTCGATAATGAAGTGCAATTCGGAGCTTTTGTGACGCTAATGGTATTACTCACAACTTCTCGGCTCCACGACTCCACAATCGAATGGGGTAGTAGAAAGAAAGAATAGAACTCTACAAGAAATGAGTCGAACCATGCTTAATGAACAATCCATACCTCAAAAGTTTTGGTGTAATGCCGTTGATACTTCAACGATATACTCAATCGAGTCTTGATTAGACCAATTTTAGGAAAAACTCCATACGAGTTATTTCGAGGCAAAAAGCCTACGTTAAATCACCTTAGAGTCTTTGGTAGTAAATGTTTTATTCTTAACACTAAAGATTACCTTACAAAATTTGATCCTAAATCAACCGAAGGTATCTTTTTAGGTTATTCGCCAAATAGCAAGGCTTACGTCATATTAAACAAAGAATCAATGAAGGTAGAAGAGTCATTAAATATAAAATTTGATGAAAGTCCACCCAAACCCTCTCCACCTCTTGTCGATGACGAGATTATAGAAAGTGAAGCCATAGTAATAAAGAAAAAGATAAGTGAAGAAGAAGAACCTCTAAGTGATAAAATAGTAAACATTAAAGAGTCCAAAGATCACCCGGTAGATAAAGTCATAGGAAAGCTAAACGAACGAACATTAAGGTCTCAAGTTCAAAACCAAAGTAGCTTGTTTTGTTTCGTTTCAACCTTAGAACCTAAGAATACACAAGAAGCCATAAAAGATGAAAGTTGGGTAATGGCTATGCAAGAAGAACTAAATCAATTTGTTTCTAATGATGTTTGGACACTTGTCCCTCCACCTAGTAATCAAACCATAATAGGAACCAAATGGGTTTATAAAACAAATTAGATGCAAACGGAGTAGTGTCTAGGAACAAGGATAGACTCGTTGCTCAAGGGTATAACCAACAAGAGGAATAGACTTTGATGAGACCTATGCCCCGTGGCTAGATTAGAGTCTATAAGAATACTTCTTGCGTATGCTTGTGCTAATGATCTAAAGCTTTATCAAATGGATGTCAAAAGTGCTTTTCTAAATGGTGTCATAAATGAAGAAGTATATGTAGCTCAACCTCCGGCTTCATTGATTTTGAAAACCCAAACATGTGTATAAATTAAAGAAAGCCCTTTACGGTCTTAAACAAGCTCCAAAATCTTGGTATGATAGACTCAAGTCATTTCTAGTTAAACACAACTACACCATGGGGTTAGTTGACAACACACTTTTACTAAGAAAAGAGAGTCACATATAATCATAGTACAAATATATGTAGATGATATTATATTCGGATCCACTTGTCAAGACATGTGTGATGATTTCTCTAAAATCATGCATGACGAGTTCGAGATGAGTATGATGGGAGAACTTAGTTTCTTTCTTGGTCTACAAATAAAACAAGTAGAAGATGGTATCTTCTTTAATCAATCTAAATACATTAAGGAGATGTTAAAGAAATTTGGTCTAGAAGATTCAAAACCAATTAGGACTCCAATGTCATCCGACACCAAACTCACAAAAGACGAGGACGGAGAATCCGTTGATAATACTAAACATCGTGGCATGATAGGTAGCCTTCTCTACCTCACGGCAAGTAGGCCGGATATCATGTTTAGTGTTTGCTTGTGTGCTAGGTTTAAAGAAGACCCTAAAATATCACACCTAGAAGACGTAAAAAGAATATTTAGATATGTTAAGGGTACTAGACAATTAGGATTATGGTATCCTAAGGGCACGGGAGTAGAAACAATTGTATATGCAGATTCTGACCATGCAGGTGATTACGTTGATAGAAAAAGTACAAGTGGGGTATGTACTTTTATGGGATGTTGTTTAACATCTTGGTTTTCTAAGAAACAAACGGCACTTGCAATATCAACAACCGGCCGAGTATCGTCTCACGGCAAAGCATGCCAACAAGCACTATGGATGAAACAAGCGTTAGTAGACTACGACATCCATCTAAGCGACATAGCCATTCTATGTGACAACAAAGGTGCAATCGACTTAATCAAGAATCTGGTATTACATTCTCGCACAAAGCATATAGAAATTCGTCATCACTTCCTAAGAGACAATGTTCAAAAGGGGAAAATCTCTATTGAGAAGGTTGCATCCGAAGACAACATAGTCGACGTCCTCACCAAACCGTTGAAGCGGGAACAATTCAACCTACTTGCCTTGGTCTTGGTCTAATGGAACAAACGTCATAACTTAAATTGACTCTACAAGGTATGTAAACACTAGCCTTCTTCTTTTCGAGTCTAGGATTTCTATTTCACGCACAACTCACAAACAATACGGAATTTTCAAAATCCAAGATAAGTATTCCATTTATAATTTTTTATAACAACATACACATTTTTAAAGAAAATCTCCTTTCAAAATGTTTTCTAAAAGGAATGATACCTTCCCAGTATCAATTTCACAAAAGCAATTTCTCACGCCTAGGACAAATCGCTTTTCATTATTAATACAAAGTAAAACCCGTTTTCATTGCATCTCATGAATTTTGAATGCTAAAGGAACATATAACTAATATGTGTTTTCGGGTACATTCATTTAAGCAAAATGAATTAGGAGCATTGATAACACAATATTACGTACTTATGTACCAAATGTGTGTTTTCGGGTTATCTCAATTAGGATTTATTTTCTCTAGTTATTTTCCTTTTCTTTTAGAGGTCGAGAAAACCGCAACTCCAAATAGTTTGCATATAGGCACACAATAGGAAAAAATGTTTCAAAAGAAAAATTTTGTGTTGCTCGAATCACTGGACCCACGGATCCCGGCCTTCATGTTGGACGATTCCCTCAAGGAAGGATCCGTGGGATCCGTAAATGTAAGTCGTTTTCAACTTCTATTTTGTCATTTTGGATGAAAAATCCACATTTGTTTTATTTTGGGAGTATGCTCTTTAATGCTTGTGTTCTCATGATCACATGCCTTGAATTCATATCTAATCATTAGATTTTAATCCACATTTTGGTTCAAGCATTCATTACAATGTGTTGTTTTCTATATATATAACTCCCAAAATGCTTGCATACTCCATCTCCTCTTACAAACACACTTCATCATGTCATCCAAAACCCTTTAGAGAATCATCTAGTACAAACAATCATGATATCCAAACCTTTGTACTTCCACCATCCAAAATACCACAATCAAATGCTAGGATATCCATGCGGATTAGTATCCGATCTTGTTGTTTAGCAAAACCAACCTCAAATGATTCATCCTCAACAAATAACTCACCACAAGATGCTTCCATTATAGCACCACCCTCATCACCAACAAGTACACCAACTTCATCACCACCTAAAATAACTCTTTTGGAACTCCTTAGGACTCCAACAAGATCTACCCAACCTAAAGAAAAGAAATAGTCTTTTCAACACCCCCACATCACCAAATACTATTTTTCAAGATCCGAAACATCACCACCTCTAGCTCCCATCACATTACAAGAACATCTAGGCTCTTTTCCACCACCACGCACAAACATTCCGGATTTTGATCCATATTTTCCTATTTTTCCACCACAACTTCCGCATAACTCAAATCAAAACAACCCGGAAAACTTCCGCACTCATTACCCACATCATTTACATTGTGAACATTGCCAATCCACTAGGGAAATTGCAATAGAAGTTAGGGAAGAAATGCGCTTCATACTCAACCTCATCCTTGATCGCATCAATACCATTACTCATCAAAACCTCCATCCATAACCTTATGCAAGCATGGAAGGAATCTCTACTACTATTTTTCAACTTTTAGTATTAAATTTCTTTTATTTTCAAGAACAAGTCTTGTTCTTATTTTTACATGCTTGTAAGTGGCTTAACTACCACTACAATTTTTCGTTTTATTACAAGGCCTTGTTTACATAACTTGGCTCCCTATCTTGATTCTCGACAACCATAAGATCATTTAAGCATGTTACTAACTTTCTTTTGTAGGATTTTTTCTCTTCTCTTGACGCCCAAACTAGGGGAGCTACCGTCAGGGGAGTAAGAAATACGAGACTACTTTTTCCTCCAAGGGTTAACTTTTGTTTCGACAAAAGGGGAGAAGAAGTAAAACTTAGGAGCTTTCAAAACTTACATCTATTCTTAAGTTTTACTCATCATAACATTATATTTTGTCATCAACAAAAAGGGGGAGATTGTTAATACAAATAAACCGTAAAAACATTTATTAATATTTTGCGATCTCTTTGTGTTTTGTTGATAACATATATAATGTTGTCTTAAGTATAATTATAAGGATACATGTTATTTTTGTAAAGCATTTACATATAATCTTTTAAATACAAAAATGTAGTAACTAAAGCATTTGTTGTAATAGTTAATTAGGATGGGTAAAATCACAACCCATGGATCTTAACCCATACCCAAAGAGACTTGATACAATGTATACTTAGATACATTGAATCTAGATATAACCCATGGACCAACCCATGACCCATAACCAAAAACCCATGGGCAAGAGGGCGTTCCACGGATCCCTAGCTTTGTGCTAGCCGGATCCCAGTGGAAGGATCCGTGGGATCCGTGGGAACAGTGAGAAATTTGCCTATAAATGGAGAGCCATTTCTTCATTCTAACTCACCCTCTTCTTACTAAATCTCATATACACTCTCATTCTCTTCTAACATATAGATCACTTGATCTAGAGAGTTGTTCTTCTTTCTTTGTATTTGTGATCCTCATATAGGTCCTTCTAAGGCGAGATCACGAGCATTCTACAAGTCATCCAAGCAAGGGTCCTTGATTGATTTGTCACCGCAAGATTTTCGTATCGAAGATCTTGTATTTGATATTTCACATATTTGTTGTGTAATAGTTGTGTTGGTTTGGTCCACCGTGCTACGGACTCGGTATCTAGCTTTGTACCGGATAAAGTGTAAGCAACGTTGTGAAGGCTTCTCCGCCAAGTGAAGGAGTTTGTTGACATAGTGCTTGAACTCTCGAGTAGGTGACTCGGGAGTGGAGTAGGGCAAGGAAGGTGTCCTTGTAGCCGAACCACTATAAATCGGTTGTGTCATTTCTATCCCTTACCTTTATTTATTTTCTTGCATTATCATTAGATCTATATGTTCTCAACATCCATACGATTTCACAAAATATCGAATCTAAAGTTTTTGAAATCAACTTAAAATCGGCAAAACTATTCAACCCCCCCCTTCTAGTTTTCCACAATATTGACTGATTAAGGTCTTGCTTTTAGTGGCAATAGTCCTAGGGACTAGATGCATTGGTGTATTAGGAGGATACACATTCTGTCAAGGCATTTTCCTAAAGTGGGTTTGTTACAACAAGATTCTCTCGCTTTTGCTTATCTAAATCCTTTTCGAACACTTGTTCGGGTGTTAACAATGTTTGAGGCTTAAACATGTTCAAGGAAATCCAATTTTCCTTTTTGTGGTCATGGGTCCGATAATTATGTTTTCTCTTTACATGTAGGATTGTTGAGTTTCTTATCCATTTTCTCCCTAGTGACCTCATCGATTTCTTATCTTCCTCAATGCACTCAAAGACAACTAGGTTTCGCCTAGGTTTAAGGATTTCATTGCCATCATAGATAACATTTTGAGCGACTTTTGCTATCTTACCATACTCGTGGTTGGATTCCTTTATAATGGGGATACTATGCTTATCATCGAGAACTCTATGCTTCGTGATCATGTGAGCGATCGAATGGTATTCCTTGTACGCATAACTTATTTTCAAGCTTGTTTTTCAAGGTTTTAGATTAGAAAATCATTCAAAAGTTTTGATTCCTTAGCATCAATTCTTGCTTAAGCATTTTAACATTTTCTTGAAGTTCTTGTTTTTGCTTAGCGCTTTTAGAGAGCTTTTCTTGTAAGGAGTTTAACTCTTGTTTTAATACTTCTTCTCGAGACTTACTTTTTCTAATAGTTATACGCATTTGGTCATCCATTTCCGCTCACGGGTGGTTAACTCAAACTTAGCACTGTTCATAAATAGCAACTTGTTCTTTATAGGCATTCGGTTCGTAAACAATGAATCATCATGAGCACATGCGGTGTATTCATAAAAATATAGTCATCATTGACTCGGAAGATGCATCACTTGGTACAGTCTCACTTTCACTTTGTTTCACATATTGATCATATGGGACAACATTGATATTACCCATATTTTCAATATCCGACTCAAAAGTTTCATTGATTGTACTTTGTCATGTATCTTTGCTCATCAACATCATCGTATAGTTTTAATAACTCGAGATGATTGATTCTTTGGATGGACTAGCTTGTTGTGGTGAGGGACCTTTGGAGAGACCATTGGAGAAATGCTAGCCATGAAAATTGTTTGTGCAAGAGGGTTCATCATCGATGTCGAGTCGTATGCATCGATCCGCAACTTGAAAGGCATTCGATGATTATGACCTATCTCCGAATTGGTCGATCATCCACATCTCGCATCATATGTCTTGGCATTGCCCTCAAGAAGAAACAACGACTCATCTTCATCCAACACGGCTCCATTATCCCGAGCTTGCACAAGTAACATCTTGTCTTTGAAGTACTCGCATTTTGAGGCGTTTTGGAGAAGTGCAGTTCCTTGCTATGTGTCCATCACCACCACAGCTTGTAGCACTTAATTGGCTTTGCTTGTCCTTGATTTCCATTCCTTCCCTATACCGATTTTCCACATACCCTCCTCCTACTCCACCTCTTCTTTGTTCATCTTGTCTTCCTTGAGCTGGTTGCACCGTAACCTTTCCATCTCGACCAAAGCATGATTGTGTAGATTGGATGCGATCCGATTTCATTGTTAGTGTGAAGTCCGTTAGTATGTGGAGTGAAGGTTAAGTTTTGTCACACCCCAAATTACTTTTGCGTGGAATGGAATTTCGGGATTGACTGTCATAGCATCACAATTACAGTTATATTGAACGACCTAAAGTGTCGTTTGGAAAATACGTCGTTTGATTTAATAAAATAATCATAGTTTACAAAATATAGGTCCCAAATGAAAATCAACTTGTGCGGAAATAAGTTTGTTACAATTCAAACGATATTTTAAAGTGCGTAAAACCCAAGTGAGACGCGTCGTCACCGCGACTCCATGATGTGTCCAAATGCATGCCATGAAGTGAATACCTTAATTACCTGAAAATACATTGCTAAAAGTGTCAACACAAGGTTGGTGAGTTCATAGGTTTATGTAAATGTTAATACGACTACCACAAGTATAAATCAGGTATGACAATGATGTCACAAAATAATGTTACAATTGCTTAAGCGCATGATACCGAAGCTTCGACTGATGTTCGCCCCAACAGAGTGTCTTGCCAAACAACTCTAATAATGTTTATGAATGAAATGCATCCGTATGACTAGTTGGGATTCACCAACCCGGATGGAGGTGTCACCTCGATAGATCTATCCACTCACACACGCTTCTAGAAAATTAACGGCTCATGCTTATGAAATGGGGACATTTAACGGCAACGCGGTAACTTAAGCAATGTAAATGAATTTAACATACTTGGTATCGTAATAAAATGTTGTGCAATGTATTCTCCCCGTAGGTTTGAAATAAGTAAAACTTGAATAAATCGGGCTATGAAAACTCACTGTTGCAATAATTAAGATGACAAAAGTGGATACATTTGAAATGTAGCGTGAGTCTTGAAAATGACCTATTATGAATGATATGATATGTAATAAGTCATGATGTAATGTTATGCATGCATTTCAGTATGTTATTTATACCATTTGTGAGTTTTGAAAATAGTACTTATCGTCGAAAAATATTCTTTTGACGTCTTGACCAATCTTAAATCACTTTACAAGTTTTTACGTCAAAATGTCATCCTACAATAGTTTCGTAATGATTTATTGTGAAATTTTAACTTTTTCGTAAAATAAAGTCGTCGGAAATTTCATGAAAGTGACAAAAATGGCTTCGAAAAACTAGTCGTAAAATGGTGTACGTCGAACGTTAGGAAACGAACTCGACGGTTTTGGAAAGCTTGTATCAAAATCTAGAAGTTTTAGTACAGGAGTTTTCGTCACAGAGGTCTCAAATATAAAGATAATAGAGGTTAAATATGGTGATTTTGTCCAAATGTGGCTTAAAAAGTGAGTTTCGCAAAGTTTAAGCAACCGTAAATAATTTATTACAACTCCGCTATACAAACGGTTGATCGTTTTGGAAAATATGCTTGGTGATCTCGATTTATTAGAAGACATCTCGTTACAAAAGTTCCACATCATCGTTAAAAACAGCCTTCAACATGGTCGCTTTGGTTACCGTAACACTTGTCTCGTAAAAATAATATAGATTTTCTAAAAATAATAGTTACGGCAATTTTATGTAAACGTGTATATCTTAGTCGTTTCAAACCGTTTTCACGATTATACGTCCTTAGCTTCGTATCAAAGTATACTAATATATTTTTGATAAGTCGAAATAATTTATGAAGCTTAGGACTGCTTTTGACTCGTATAAACTAAAAATGGCTTGCTGAAATTTTCGAAAAATATATATTTTTCGTCAACTTGAAAATTCATAACTTCTTCATTATAACTCCGCTTTAATCCGTTCAAGCGCCACGGATTCGCTTTTAAAGTATATTTTCTAATTATCTAAGCCAAAAACTCAGGTCTACTGTCGGATTTTCCAGAAAAACAAAATGAGATCAGATCACTTTATATACTTGTCGAAAATAGTTTTTCTCGTACTAAACCTATTCCAATCCCTTCAAAACAACTCCAAAGCTATTCTAATCCTACCATACACCTTCTTAGGGTGTCATGGGTTCCTAAACATCATCAAGACCAAAATATAACAAGGGAATAATTATAGGATGACCTTTATATATTAAACTCTAAAAACAATGGTAAAATGGTATAAACAACAATAAGTCTTGCATGTTTGCTAAGAAAATGAAGAAATAAATATGAAATGATAAGGAAAAATGAAAATGTAAATGATATGCTTACAAGTAAACTATGATGAGGTGATTAGAACAAGGATTAACCTAAACACCCTAGGTTTTATTTCAAAACCTTTAATAAGAGTGTAACTAGATTGATTTAACTTGAGCTTGTAAAATTTTGATGATCCTTCTAACACCCTTATATGGCGGTTGAGAGGATGAACAAAGAGAGAAGAAAGACAATTTTACTAACTCTTGAAATGATAGGAATGAATGAATTATGAATGGGAGATTGTGTATAAGTATAACCAAGTAAGGAAAAAAATCTACCAATCAATAAATGCTTACCCACTCTTGACTCACCCCCTAAAACCGGTTTTGGGGATGTATATCACAAATATCTTTTTTTTTTTTTTTTTTTTTTTTTTTAAAAGTATAAGTAAATGTAAGTTTAATAAATATAATTTGTAACTTGTACATACATTTTTGTGTTTAGGGTAGTGTTGTCTTAAAATAAATTTTAATGGATCAAAGTAATATATTGTAGTCATAAAATTGTAAAATACATTTCTTGTAAAAATTGAGTGATATAATAATTATCGTGTAGTTTTTAAGAAAACGTCGTAATAATATAAATTTAACGATTTATATACAAAATAAATTTAAAACACTAGGTAAATTCAAAATATAGTTTTATAACTGAATGTAAGTATAAAATATATCGGGATCATTTTTTAGAAGTATCGGATTAAATGTTCAAAATATAACTTACGCGATAACGTTTCTTTAATATAAAATTTACGTGTTTAATGTGAAATGCAAAATCATGAATGAACTAACATGATGCAAATGATGCTAATAAAAGGTAGACTAAACTTAGTCCATATGAAATATTCGTGATGATATGATCATGAATTCGCCGCTAAACCATTAAGGTTACGCGATTTGGAACACGTAAACCTAGTTTACGATAAATGTTGAAATAGTGAAACGTGAATTGTTTTGAGAAATGACCGAAATTGCGAGTTGTCACATTCGCCCATCAAAAAGGAATTCATCCACGAATTCGGTTCGTGTTAGTCTATCGAATTTTGAGTTTGTGATGAATAACGAGGAAAGAAGACATGAAGAGGTGTCGTTACGGTTATTGATGATTGAGAGTGTACAAAACATCGTAGTGAAGAAAATATTGGATGAATCTCCATGAGCAACACTTTGACTTTGGAATATGTGAAGATTCGCTTACACTAAGATTTATAAATAACCGCTCCCAACATAACATGATCCTCCGAATTAGACATAGTTAGCTAGGCTATGTATAATTAAGGAACGATGATGTGACGTTCGGTTTAGTTGTTATAACTCTCGATGTTTACAACGATTTAACTGTGTCGTTAAAATGATAGTTAAAGTAAAAGGAATTAAAATTCTCGTAAATAATAACAAATCGGAAAGAAAATAAAGTACGATAGATGAGAATATTTTACAACGAGTGGTTTATCAAAAGTAGTACATCTTTAAGTTATAAAGTTTCGGATACGATGGAAGACATAAACTTAGTACGACATAATACATAGGGAAAATTAAGACTGTTAGTTTCCGAACTTCTTCAGTCTTCCGCGTTGTTGATACCTGGATGAGCTTCTCCTCCTCTTAACATGTATGCATTCCCATGAGCACCTTCCACTTGTTGACCTTGGTTCCGGGGACATTGGCTCCGATAGTGTCCTTGCTCCCCACATTCGAAACATGTAATTATAGTTTTGCCTTTACAATTCCTGGAATGGTGTCCTAGTTTTTGGCACTTGTAGCACTTAACAGGACAAAGACCCGTGTGATGATACTTACATCGATTACATAGTGGTTTAGTCCCAACATATCCTTTTCCCTTGCAGTCCTTAGCAAGGTGTCCCACTGTTTGACAGATAAAGCATATACCACATGGACCATTATGATGTAGCGTGCATTGATGGCATCGTGGTAAGTTTCGAGATAAGTTCTTTCCTTTGTTGGTGTAAAGAACATGAACCTCTGGCGGCTTCTTGTCTTCTATTTTGTTGTTGGTGATGGTTAGTGTTACGGCTTTGGTTGTTGTTGTTATAACCTCCCGGTCATTTTCCCATTTCCTTTTGTTGTTGTTAGTTTGGTTGTCGCGGTTGTTGTTGTCGATAAAGTTCTCCTCCTCACAACTTGAGCCATGAGTATTTGAGTTACCTTGATGGTCTCTTCAATTGTTTGCGAATCGAAGAGGTTACCTCTCCTTGAATGCATTTTGAAGTCCTCCAATGAAACTTTTCAAGTAGTTTCTCATTGTCCGTAACCATATATGGACATAAAGTACCAACTCTTGAAACCTTCGATGTAGGTCTCAATGTCATAACCAACGGTCACTAGCCCAAGAAATTCCATCTCCAATTTCTTCACCTTAGTGTGCGGACAATACTTCTTAGTCAACAACCTCTTGAATTGATCCCATGAGAGCTTATAAGCAATTTCCATACCAATAGGCTGTGCATAATGATTCCACCATAACATTGCCTCATCCAAGAGTGTACTAGTAGCAAATTTCACCTTGCAGTCATCTGGGCAATCGCATAGAAGAAATAACGACTCGATCTTTTCCAACCAACGGATCATAGCAATGGCTCCTTCTGTGCCTCCGAACTCGGGGATCACTGCTCTTAAAGTCCATGTATGTACCACTTCGAACTCCCGAACCTCCTGCAACTCCTGTAGTAGTAGCAAGTCTAGTAGCTTCAGTAACAGCCGTGGTCTCGACAGCGGCAGCAGCAGCAGCTACCGTTGCCCGTTCTTTCTCTAGTGCCCTAGCTATACTATCCTCTATATACTTTTGGATAGCGGCTTGTGTCATAGCTGGTGGAGCTCTCTTCGGCGCCATAACTCTTCAACATAAGAGGAAAAAAATAAGACGTAGTAAGATCCTATGTTAAAAAAAATATAAACGCTCTAAAGGGATGTGATATGAGATAATAAATTTAAGGTTATCTTTCAAAAATGAATGATGGATTCCACAAAGATGGGTTATGAGATGTCGTAATTGTTTCAAATGTACGATGGTTTAGTGGCTTAGTGTGTGAATAACGTGTAACTCGACATGTTAGTGGTGAAACAAAGGAGTGAGAGTGACTTCGCCCTATTTAAAGGTTCATCTCGGCATTCGACGTTATCGGTGATGAGTCAATTGATGTTGAAATTTTGAAGGGGAATAACAAGGCATTCTCTACATTAGAGTATGAAGAAAGAATAATGGAATGGGCATTTAAAGGCATCCATGTGACAATCGATATGAAATGAAAGTAAATAACTCGAAAAATGTACGTATAAATCGCATGTAAAGTGAACATGCACTTATGATGAAATGATGAGATGCTATGATAATGTAGTTATAGTCTAGGGTCAATGATGCAACCTAGTTCTCTATAACGTAGCTCGATACCAATATGTCACACCCCAAATTACTTTTGCGTGGAATGGAATTTCGGGATTGACCGTCATAGCATCACAATTACGATTATATTGAACGACCTAAAGTGTCGTTTGGAAAATACGTCGTTTGATTTAATAAAATAATCGAGTTTACAAAATATAGGTCCCAAATGAAAATCAACTTGTGCGGAAATAAGTTTGTTACAATTCAAACGATATTTTAAAGTCGTAGAAACCCAAGTGAGACGCGTCGTCACCGCGACTCCATGATGTGTCCAAATGCATGCCATGAAGTGAATACCTTAATTACCTGAAAATACATTGCTAAAAGTGTCAACACAAGGTTGGTGAGTTCATAGGTTTATGTAAATGTTAATACGACTACCACAAGTATAAATCAGGTATGACAATGATGTCACAAAATAATGTTACAATTGCTTAAGCACATGATACCGAAGCTCCGACTGATGTTCGCCCCAACAGAGTGTCTTGCCAAACAACTCTAATAATGTTTATGAATGAAATGCATCCGTATGACTAGTTGGGATTCACCAACCCGGATGGAGGTGTCACCCTCGATAGATCTATCCACTCACACACGCTTCTAGAAAATTAACGGCTCATGCTTATGAAATGGGGACATTTAACTGGCAACGCGGTAACTTAAGCAATGTAAATGAATTTAACATACTTGGTATCGTAATAAAAATGTTGTGCAATGTATTCTCCCCCGTAGGTTTGAAATAAGTAAAACTTGAATAAATCGGGGCTATGAAAACTCACTTGTTGCAATAATTAAGATGACAAAAGTGGATACACTGAAATGTAGCGTGAGTCTCGAAAATGACCTATTATGAATGATATGATATGTAATAAGTCATGATGTAATGTTATGCATGCATTTCGTATGTTATTTATACCATTTGTGAGTTTTGAAAATAGTACTTATCGTCGAAAAATATTCTTTTGACGTCTTGACCAATCTTAAATCACTTTACAAGTTTTTACGTCAAAATGTCATCCTACAATAGTTTCAGTAATGATTTATTGTGAAATTTTAACTTTTCGTCAGTAAAATAAAGTCGTCGGAAATTTCATGAAAGTGACAAAAATGGCTTCGAAAAACTAGTCGTAAAATGGTGTACGTCGAACGTTAGGAAACGAACTCGACGGTTTTGGAAAGCTTGTATCAAAATCTAGAAGTTTTAGTACAGGAGTTTTCGTCACAGAGGTCTCGAATATAAAGATAATAGAGGTTAAATATGGTGATTTTGTCCAAATGTGGCTTAAAAAGTGAGTTTCGGCAAAGTTTAAGCAACCGTAAATAATTTATTACAACTCCGCTATACAAACGGTTGATCGTTTTGGAAAATATGCTTGGTGATCTCGATTTTATTAGAAGACATCTCGTTACAAAAGTTCCACATCATCGTTAAAACCGCCTTCAACATGGTCGTTTTGGTTACCGTAACACTTGTCTCGTAAAAATAATATAGATTTTCTAAAAATAATAGTTACGGCAATTTTATGTAAACGTGTATATCTTAGTCGTTTCAAATCCGTTTTCTACGTATTATACGTCCTTAGCTTCGTATCAAAGTATACTAATATATTTTTGATAAGTCGAAATAATTTATGAAGCTTAGGACTCGTTTTTGACTCGTACAAACTAAAAATGGCTTGCTGAAATTTTCAGAAATATATATATTTCGTCGTCAACTTGAAAAATTCATAACTTCTTCATTATAACTCCGTTTTAATCCGTTCAAGCGGCCACGGATTTGTTTTAAAGTATATTTTCTAATTATCTAAGCCAAAAACTCAGGTCTACTGTCGGATTTTCCAGAAAAACAAAATGAGATCAGATCACTTTATATACTTGTCGAAAATAGTTTTTCTCGTACTAAACCTATTCCAATCCCTTCAAAACAACTCCAAAGCTATTCTAATCCTACCATACACCTTCTTAGGGTGTCATGGGTTCCTAAACATCATCAAGACCAAAATATAACAAGGGAATAATTATAGGATGACCTTTATATATTAAACTCTAAAAACAATGGTAAAAATGGTATAAACAACAATAAGTCTTGCATGTTTGCTAAGAAAATGAAGAAATAAATATGAAATGATAAGGAAAATGAAAATGTAAATGATATGCTTACAAGTAAACTATGATGAGGTGATTAGAACAAGGATTAACCTAAACACCCTAGGTTTTTATTTCAAAACCTTTAATAAGAGTGTAACTAGATTGATTTAACTTGAGCTTGTAAAATTTTGATGATCCTTCTAACACCCTTATATGGCGGTTGAGAGGATGAACAAAAGAGAAGAAAGACAATTTTACTAACTCTTGAAATGATAGGAATGAATGAATTATGAATGGGAGATTGTGTATAAGTATAACCAAGTAAGGAAAAAAATCTACCAATCAATAAATGCTTACCCACTTGACTCACCCCCTAAAACCGGTTTTGGGGATGTATATCACAAATATCTTCTTTTTTTTTTTTTTTTTTTTTTTTTTTTTATAAAGTATAAGTAAATGTAAGTTTAATAAATATAATTTGTAACTTGTACATACATTTTTGTGTTTAGGGTAGTGTTGTCTTAAAAATAAATTTTAATGGATCAAAGTAATATATTGTAGTCATAAAAATTGTAAAAATACATTTCTTGTAAAAATTGAGTGATATAATAATTATCGTGTAGTTTTTAAGAAAAACGTCGTAATAATATAAATTTAACGATTTATATACAAAATAAATTTAAAACACTAGGTAAATTCAAAATATAGTTTTTATAACTGAATGTAAGTATAAAAATATATCGGGATCATTTTTTTAGAAGTATCGGATTAAATGTTCAAAATATAACTTACGCGATAACGTTTCTTTAATATAAAATTTACGTGTTTAATGTGAAATGCAAAATCATGAATGAACTAACATGATGCAAATGATGCTAATAAAAGGTAGACTAAACTTAGTCCATATGAAATGTTCGTGATGATATGATCATGAATTCCCCGCTAAACCATTAAGGTTACGCGAATTTGGAACACGTAAACCTAGTTTACGATAAATGTTGAAATAGTGAAACGTGAATTGTTTTGAGAAATGACCTGAAACTGCGAGTTGTCACAGTTTTGTTTAACCATAAGAGCCAGTTTATTGATAAAGCGTTCCATGACTGCATTGGCATCAAGTTGTTTGAAACTTGGATCTGGAATGACTTGAGATGCTTTTGTAGTAGTTCCATCATTGGTGTAGAAGGCTGTTGAATCATTTGACGAACTTGTTTCTCCCTGGTTGGTTTTGAACTGATCAAGAATCCTTTTTTCAAACATAGCATGCCTCTCATTCTGAAGAAGGAATGCATAGAGTTGCTCATAGTTTGTATTCTTCAATCCTTTTGTTAGCTTCACAGATGTGACAAACTTGTGCCATTCAGGATTCATGTTGTTCACAAATTTTGAGTTCAGCTGAATGTTTGGTATGGTCATTTTGATGTTCCTCATGTCATTCACAAGCTTATGGAATCTCACGTAGTAATCATAGACACTCTCATCTGGTTTCATCTTGAAGTGTTCAAATTCATCATACGATTGTGATTCTCTGTCTTCTATAGTTAATTCGAACACGAGAGAAGCATCTTGACATTATCCCAAACCGCCTTGGCTTCGGTGTTGTGATTGATCGACTTGTAGATGTCTTTTGGAAGACCACAGAGTATGATGTTTGAGGCCACGATATCAGCATCGAACCTCTTTTCTCCCTATCATTGAGCTCATCATACGTCTTTGGTCTATCTATTCCATAGATCATTGTTCCATCTGCAATGTATCAATTAAGTCTCTTGTAGTCTCAATCGATAAGGTCCTTCATCAATAGACTTGAGAATGTTGACTCCGTTTTCCTTTCCAAGATAGTACAATCGGATTCGTTGAGCCCATGAGTCATAATCGCCTCAAGCATAGGTGGACGAGTATCCGATCCACCGCTGAACGTCCTCACCATGTAAGAAACGATAGTAGGTACGATGTTTGACATGATTACAAGCTCTACGGGATTTTACTATTCCTTGATTAAACCGGGAAATTGATTCTTTCACGGGATTTTACTAAACCAAAAGAACAACCGTAAGAATGTAGCACGAAGAAGTAACAAGACTTAATAGACAAGTAGCTAAACAATCAACTCGCTTAGTTATCAACTCGCAAACCACCCAACTCGCTTAAATAAACAAGTCGCTTAAGGAATCAACTCGCTTAATAGCCAAGTCGCATATAGAGACAACTCGCTTAATAGCAAGTCGCAAACAGACACAACTCGCTTAACCACCAAGTCGCTTAAACTAACTCGCTAGCTATACAACTCGCTTAATAGCCAAGTCGCTTTAGAACTCAAGTCGCTTAAAGAAACAACTCGCTTAGAACCCAAGTCGCTTAAAGAAACAACTCGCTTAGAACCCAAGTCGCATAAAAGGTCAACTCGCTAAATAGCCAAGTCTCATATACCAACTCGCATCCAGTAACAAAGCAACTCGCTTCGAAGAAACAAAAGTCCGAGACTCAACTCGCTTTGTACAAAGTTTACAAATAACCACTTTATCATACAAAAACAACCAAACCACAATGATTTAAGCCTTCCAATTCAAAACATAAACACATATGATGATCCTAAATACAAAAGTACAAGCAAAATTCAAACTTTAACACTAGAACTTGTCCAAATGATTCAAGCTCTCCTAAACACTTAATACCTCAAAAACTTTATGAAATCCACCAAAACAAAGAGCATGAAAGATGAGTGATCAAACCATGGCTCTGATACCAATTGTATGATATAGGATTTCACAAACACACTAAACCATAATCACATGGGGCGTTCAAGTATGTTTAGAGAGAGAAAGTTATAGAGAGAGAAAGAGAAGAGAGTTGGGAACTATGTAAAACAAAGAAAAATGGTATTGAAGCTCCAACCCTCTACCTTGGGAGGTAGAGGGTATTTATAGTGTCTTACAAATAACGCCACCTACGGGTTGTGGATCGTGCATCTGATGGGTTAAGACCCGTCCGTCCTCCACGCGTTATTTAACATACTACTTACTAACATAACTTGACTACGACTAAGAGCTTTCTATCGAATACATATACTTGAGGTGACCGACTCTTTAACGACTGAATTTTATAATTCCTAACAAGCTGGCATGGAAGAGCAAGGACTAGATCAAGAAGGCTATAAATTTTATTATCATTCGAAAATCAATTTAATGTATTTTGTAAACTTGGAACCATCTGGGACCTCATCTTTGTAAACTCTGATATTTATATAAATCGAATGATAAATCTTTTAAAACGACTCCATTAGAGTTCGTTTTCTATTGTTATGATTGTTGTGCCATTAAGTAACACCCAGTTTGAATTCCGCTACGTATCTCGAAATTGGGGGTGTTACACAGCGCTTCGGGAAGGTTTCCTCATCAGTCCTCGTGGTCCTGATGATGAAGACTTTCCTGTTTTCTTTTCCACGCTGCCTTCCTCCATCGTTCTCCTTTCTTTACCACTTCATATCTCTCCTCGTGACAGAGTACACCGTCCGATAATGAGATATCAATTAGTCGAATAATCTCACCGTTATGCCATATGCGTAAAGTACCAATAAACAAAATTAAGAAATGGTGAGCGTAAAAATCGAATAACTATATTAAAATTATATATATTTAGTGAAATAGAAATCAGTGACATGGTCAAATGGTTTACAAGTTGCCCGAAGTGTATTTTCATTGGCTTATTACACTGACTGTAAATTGTGTCCCTGCTTGATTATTAAATTTCTATATTTCCACACAAGAACCCGTCAGAAATTTATTACTAAATAACTAGTAGAGGTGGTTTGCTGGATGGTCACTGGGGAGAGGCAGGCTGCATGAATCAGAAGTTTATACTTAAAAATGTGCTGAGACAAGATGTGGGATTTTTTGATCAGGAAAGCAAAACTGGAGATATTTTGGAACAAATGTCTCGTGATTATGTTATTATTCAGGATGCTATGGGAGAAAAAGTACTATTAATTTATACAGCTGACATCGACATTTTTTGGAGGCTTTGTGATTGAATTTTATCAAGGATGGCTTCTTTCTCTTGTGTTATTATCTTTAATTCCCCCTCTAGTGATCTCATCTTCCTTTATGACTGTTGTCACGACAAAGCTTCTGTCCAAATGCCAAGCTGCTTATTTTGTTGGGGCAGCAGTAGTGGAACAGACAGTTGGCTCTATCAGAACGGTGAGAATCTATATTGAACTTAGCCATACCCTTGTTTCATGTTATTTTTTGTCTAAGAAAATTGTTTACCACATACATACAGGTTGCATCATTCACTGAGGAGAAGCAATCTATTGCCAAGTATGACAAGTCTCTCACGAAAGCTTATAGGTGGGGTGCAGCAGTAGTCAGTCATTGGACTTGGTTCGTGCATATTTTGTTTTGCTTATATATTATCGCTCTATGGCAAGAACCAAACTCAAAATTATAGCTTCACACCAAGGTCGTCCTATCAATTACAAGCCTATTGAAGTCCACCTTATCGTAACCAACCTTGGAAAGCAAAATAATATGTTGGTCAAAATTACTCTTACAAAATGAGTATGTTGCAAATTGCTATGGAACTAATCATCCATCCATTGAAAAAAGAGGTGAAACTATAAGACAATTTAGGACTTATTGGTTATGGTCCGATTCATTCCACTTTGTGGGTCCTATCTATATGAGACGGGTATAAGTATAAGCGATGATAGACCGGACCTCAATGAAATAACAGGCGTGTCATACTCATAAGGCTAGCACAATTAGTAGAAGAGTAAAATGTTATATCGGGAGAAGATTCTAGGATTCTCGGTGAGGATGGTTAATAATGTACTTGTATCCTCGAGATCGATTCACCACAGTTGAGTGCGATTGAGTGAATCATAGGACCTTTACAATGAAGCAAAGTTATAATCCAAAATAATGATATCCTTGCTTTCTTTTGCATCGTTTGTTAGTTGTTACCATATGGTTCAAAGGAAATTGACACCAACCTGTTTTTTGGCATCATACCACTCATGCTAAAACTAAATATCAAAACACTAAATCGTCAAAGCATCGCAATTTTTATAACACAAGATAAAACAAATTATAAAGCTTTAATTTCGGATAAGCCACCAATGGTAACATTTGGCGAGACCATGCAAAGTTCTTAATCGCTATAAGCCCATTATTATATAATGTCTTGCACTATATGCTTGCAAATTATCTTCAAGGAACCGATAGGATATAAGTTGTGACAACATGCATTCTAAATTGCGTTATTAAAACAAGACCTCGAGGTTGACAAGACGCTCCACCTTTACCGCAATACTCACACCACAACCAGCATGATATGATGTTTCATGAGAGGGATTGCAAGTGCAGCAACTGAAAGGATGGCTTGACTACCAGCATGATATGATTCTTATAGTTAATAATGGACTATGCATTTCCTTCAAGCCATTTTGAATTATTGAGCATTCATTATTGATACATAGTTACCTGAGTTTTCTAATTTATAAACTACAACACGCAATCCTTTAGGTTACGATCCCAGTTAAGAAGAAAAATGACCATAAAAATGATAAACTATAACCTCATAAACCACGACCTTACCTGTAAGTGGTTGAATGCCATATACATACAGTACCATCCTCAGAACCTGTAATTATTATTGGAAGCTCTGGGTGGAAGCATACAACAGAAACCTTGTGTGTGTGACCTTCTAGAGTCTGGACACAAGTTTTAGTTTGATAATCCCATACCTGTTTACAAAGTATTTATAACATAAGATACACACTTCAGAAATCCATACACATAACTACATAAGTGGAAAAGTGGAAGGCCATAGACCTTAGCAGTGTGATCATCTGATCCAGTAATAAGATAAGGTTTATATCCTGTTAACATTCATCAAGAGCATGTTATATATTCTTGTAAGTCGGTCTGAATGTGACCATATAATTGATAAGAACAATCAGTGGAGTATCGATCGGCTTGTGTAAGCAAACTTTAAACAACATTCAATGTTCTAAGTTACCTTGTGTCGGTTGCCTATCGTGAAGAAGATAAAATGAGGTAAAATTAAGGTATAAAATGAGCGAGCTAAGTAACATGTCAAAATAGGTCGTCTTTTGATATGAGCCGAGTTAGGCTCACTCACAAATATCATGTTATCCGAAACAAATACAGGAAAACTAAAACAACTAAAGAGCATTATGAGAATAAATAACTTACATGAATGTGATTCAGGGACTATTATATGGCTTCTTGGAGATCCTTCTGACACTTGAGGAACCTCGGGCTCATTTTTGAGCTTGGGCTCGGGCTCAATGACACTGTCATCAAGCTTTTGTTAGACTTGTGATACATAAATTGATAAGATCATTTATAAGCTCAGCTATGGATCAATAACAAAGACTATAAACATGGTATGCAGCGGAATAATCAAAACAATACTTTGTTATTGAACAAGGTTTTCATCATCATCTCTACCACTAAATACTAACCTAGGCGTTTACATGAACATACGCCTAGGAACTAACTAACTAACAATACCCTAGGCGTTCTCCCCTAACGCCTATACACACACACACCTTTGGTGTTCACATCTTGACACACAAAAAATCTAATTCCCTGCCTCTCTTTATATACTAGAGAGTCTAGGGTTACAATTGACTACTAGGGACTAAATAATAAAGTCTTCTTTAACAAGTAAGTCCCTTGTCTTTCTTTCTTCATCAAGTGTCTTCATAAGTCCTTCATCTTTCATATTTTGTCATAATCAACTCAAATATAATTCCCAACAATCTTCCCCTAGTTGATAATGACAAAACCAAATAAACATGAACTTCCCCTAAAGTTAAGATGTCATGAAAGATAAGAACTTCCCCTTAAACATGCAATCACCAAGAATCTTCAAGTTTCAAACCATCTTTGTCGCCTTTCTTCCCCTTTTTGTCATAATCCACTAGGAGAAGCTAAGTAGAAGCAACTTTGATTCTAACCACCACAAACCAATATCATACGACTAATCCATCCTTCTAATGCCTCAAGATACCCTCCATGAAGTTTTCCGCAACAAAAAATGAAATTAAGGCAAAAGAAATTTGAACCAATAGTAAAAATATTAACAAGTAGTAGTAAAATCTTCCCCTCGAATGATGCATGTAAATAACCATAAGAATTTGTCGAATAACTAACCACCATGATCACAAATCGTTGTAGTTCCAGCCATGAAGAATATAGTACCACCCAAATACCAATAAAGATGACTACAATCGCATTTGAAACCAAGTAGTAGTAATATGAAGAATAGTTCTTTATCTTGAACCGATTCATAAACATCGAGTCACAACCAAAATTCAAAATCCAAAACATCATACGTGTGTTGTCCGACAACTAAAAATCCAAATCACAAAGTATGTGTGTCGACTTCCCTCAAATCAATAACCATATTCTATCCAATATCCAATCACCAAAACACATGTGTAATCTTTCATCCAAAATCACCATAACTTGGACAAGAACTAACTCTCATGTGTGTGTCGCCAAAATCTCAAGACCAAAACTCTTACAACTTCCCTCAATTCCAAAACCACACAAGAATTAAAAACCATGGACGGTCCAATATCGAGCATAATAGGAAATCCAACAGCAACCATCCCATGTGTACTTCTGATCCCATGTGAAACTTAGTAACCAAATAAAGCTTTAAGCTTAAAAGAATAATGTCAAACCATTACTCTTTAATATACCCACGACAATAAAATACCACCAATGAAAGAAATCATCACCGTCATTATAGCCAATCAGAATATTCACCACTTAGCAGCATATTAGTTAACGAGCACCTCAACATAAATTAGCAACAATACCTTCTTAAAGAACAGGACCAACTTTAGTACTAACAAACCACTCCAAACATTGTTTCCTGGCCACACCATATTATCGTCTGATCAATCACGTCTCTCCAACTATCCATCAATACAATCATTAACCAAACTTGACAGACTACAACTCCACCTCTGATAATAGCAGTGGTAAAATGCGATGGCAGTAGTAACCTACAACAGCAGTGATAACATATTGTGCGAGCAGTGGTAACAAAGAAACGCTAGCCGTGGAAACCGAACATTAGCAGTGGTAACTCGCGAGTGTAGCAGTGGAAACAAGTAACGAGCAGTGGTAATCAAGAAGCATAGTAGTGGTAACGAGAAAGAGTATAGAACATGAATCATGCCTCGTATGCTAACCCTAGCGTTCACTTCCATTGGCAAAACCCTTGAACAACCATAGGAGCAGTAGTTTACTCGTTCGTAACAGTAGATACTTTCAAAGATAGCATACTAACTCACGAGAAGGAGCATTAGAAACTGAACAAGTAGCAGTAGTTACAAACTCCAGATACATAGTAGCAGTAGAAACATGTAACTAACAATCATGTAAGCAGCATTAACTCGTCTGATCGTTAATCTAGAATGTGTGCCGTTACTCCTTCTTCTTCTTTGTTCACTTACTCATTAACCCTTGTAATCACCACAACTTCTAAATGACCCGAAACATGAAAGCGGACAACAGACGATAACCAACCAAACAATTTGTAGTAACTTGGTTGAATATTATACTACTATGAGAAGATAATTGAACCACTATTATCGTTTAATGTAAAAAAAATAATAAGGCACTATATGAATCCCCACAAACCGACCAAAATACTAATTGAATGAATATTATATATTGAGATAATATAGTATGAAACAATAAAGAACACAATGAGTAGGGACCCTAAAACCGACCTGTGATTAATCAATAAATCTGAAAATCCAACCGTACGAAGTTATTGGATCACGACAACTTAAATGCGAATCTTCATTAATAACAAACGTCAAACAGATAAATATTGTACGAGGTCCCTTTACAAAAGACAATAGTAATTGTTTCCATGTCTTATTATATCCATCTCATCAGAAAAATACCGATACCCCTTAAAATTGCTTCCATTGATTAAAAACCTTGTAGATCCCTGTATCAAGAGCTCCCCGCTCTGAAACCAATTGATAAGATCATTTATAAGCTCAGCTAGGGATCAATAACAAAGAATATAAACATGGTACGCAGTGGAATAATCAAAACAATACTTTGTTATTGAACAAGGTGTTCATCATCATCTCTACCACTAAATACTAACCTAGGCGTTTACATGAACATACGCCTAGGAACTAACTAACTAACAATACCTAGGCGTTCTCCCTAACGCCTATACACACACACACCTTTGGTGTTCACATCTTGACACAAAAATCTAATTCCACCTCTCTTTATATACTAGAGAGTCTAGGGTTACAATTGACTACTAGGGACTAAATAATAAAGTCTTCTTTAACAAGTAAGTCCTTTGTCTTTCTTTCTTCATCAAGTGTCTTCATAAGTCCTTCATCTTTCATATTTTGTCATAATCAACTCAAATATAATTCCCAACATAAATGGTATTGGCGGGTTTAGTATTCTCGGTCTCGGGCTCGACATCATCACAAGCTGTCATGTTTTTCGGGCATAATACTATCTATATTATCATGACCATGTGGATCAACAATCTTTTAATCTAGAACCTTATTTTCTTCCTTGAATTTATTGCTTTCAACTTGGTATCGCTCGGAGAGTCAAGTGTGGATGTGATCGTGACTCGGTCCCACATTCGACCCACCTTTTGGAACAACCTTTGGACTATCGAATCGAAACACTCTTCCGGTTCGATAGTTTCGATGTGGTAGCTTTTTCGGAGCGGAGGAACCAATATCCTGAGACGATCCTACCTCAAGAACACGATCAAGTAACTAAGTAGTTCCAATGGTTGAAGCTAACTAACTTGAATTTCGTTGGCTCGAGACGAACAAAGATCATCTTGTTTAGAAGAGTTGACGGATTTCAATGGGTCGGAAGAAACATCATCTTCTTGATTAGAAGAAGTGGGTGACTTAAGTGAGTTGCTCCTGAAGTCGCTCCTCAAACCTAGGCGAGCAACGATAAATGCGGGATTACTTGCTTTTCTTCTAAACACATACTTCCTTCCCTCTTAATCGGGTTGGTCACCCAAGTCTTTTCTTTGAACGTTTGGGTTCGAGTTCTAAAACAGAGCTTCTCGAATTTGGGCGCCTCAATCTGAGGTTCCGTGTTGACTCCATAGGTTCATCCGGAGGAGTATCGGGCTTTCCTACCGGCTCTAGTACAAAGCGTGTTTCTTTGGTTGAGGCTTCTCTTCTTCAATGTGTCTTAAATGTGAATGCTCTTCAATCTTGATCAAATGTTAGGATTTGGAAAATCCGAGAGTTAAAGTGTCGGTCACCTCAAGTATATGTAATCGTTAGAAAGCTCGTAGTCGTAGTTATTTATTGTTAAGTAGCATTTAGTTAAGTAACACCATGGAGGACGGACGGGTCTTTACCCACTGTATGCCTGATCCACAGCCCGTCAAGTGGCGTTTTATATAAGTACTATAAATACTCTCTACCTCCCAAGGTAGAGAGTTGGAGCTCATAATAAGATTTTTCTTTCTCTCACTAAAGTTCCCAAACCTCTAACTTTCTCTCTCTAAAACTCATAATGTGTACACCTACTTTGGTCATGGTTTGATGTGTATGTGAAATCCAATATGTTACAAATGGTATCGAGAGCCATGGTTAGATCATCTCTTACATATCTTTGGATTTCTAGTGGTTTTAGGTGGTTTTGAGTTTGAGAAAGTTTAGTGGTTTTGCATCATTGGTTGATTTCTTGTGTTAAAGTTTGGATTTTGATTGTACTTTTGTGTTTAGGATTATCATAAGTGTTTAGGTTTTGATTTGGAAGGCTTGAATCATCGTGGTTGGGTTGTTTTGGATTGAAAAGTGGTGTTTTGAAGTTTTCATGCTAGCGACTTGAGTCACGGTATTCTTTTCTTGGTAGCGACTTGCTTTGTATGTCATGGCGAGTTGTAGTGTATTGTTGTAGCGACTTGCCTTTAGAGACAAGCCGACAAAAGTACCGTTGTGGATTCTCCACTACGGGTAGCGACTTGCTTTCAATTTTGATAGCGACTTGTTCTTAAGTTTCTTAGCGACTTGGTGTTAGCAATTTGGTCCGAGAAGCGAGTTGCTATTTAGCGACTTGATCTCTTAGCGACTTGGTGCATAGCGACTTCTTGTCAAAATTCATAGCGATTTGGAACTTAGCAACTTGTCTTAGCAACTTGGTTTTAGCCACTTGATTCAAGGAATCTTAGCGACTTGGTTAACTTTTGTTTATGTCTGGTTTCTCTTGATTTAGTAAAATCCGTGAAAGAATCTATTTCCGGTTTAATCATAGAGTTATAAAATCCGTGTAATCTTTAAACATGTCTACCAACGTACCTACAATCATCTCCACTATTGCCGAGGATGTTCAGCGGTGGTTCGGATACTCGTCCACCCATGCTTGATGAATCGACTACGACTCTTGGGCTCAACGAATCGAATGTCTTGTCTTGGAAAGGAAAATGGGGTCAACATTCTCAAATCGATTGATGAAGGACCTTATCGATTGAAACTACAAGAGACTTAATTGATACAATTGCAGATGGAACAATGATCTATGGAATAGATGGACCAAAGACATATGATGAGCTTGATGATAAGGAGAAAAGAGATTCGATCTTGATATCGGGCTTCTAACATCGTACTTCAAGGTCTTCCAAAAGATATCTACAAGGCGATCAATCACAACACGAAGCCAAGGCGGTGTGGGATAATGTCAAGATGCTTCTCTCGGGTTCGAATTAACTATAGAAGGCGGAGAATCACAACTCTATGATGAATTTGAACACTTCAAGATGAAACCGGATGAGAGTGTCTATGAGTATTACGTGAGATTCCACAAGCTTGTTAATGATATGAGGAACATCGAATGACTATGCCAAACATTCAATTTGAACTCAAAGTTTGTTAACAACATGAATCCCGAATGGCACAAGTTTGTCACCTCTGTGAAGCTAACCAAAGGATTGAAGAATACAAACTATGAGCAACTCTATGCCTTCCTTCTTGAATGAGAGACATGCTATGTTTGAAAAAGGATTCTAAATCGGTTCAAAACCAACCGAGGAGAGATAAGCTCATCAAATGATTCAAGCGCCTTCTACTCAAACATTGGAATTACCACCAAAGCATCTCAAGTTATACCCATGGGTAATGGTAATCACAAACTCATTCCCGATCCAATGTTCAAACAAGGCGATGTTGATGCACACGTGGAAACTTCATTAATCAAGCGGCTCTCATGATCGGTCAAAACATGAACTCTCTCCCACACCAACAACAACCTCGTAACATCATCTAATCCACACAATCGTGCAAGCTATCGAGATGGAAAGGTTATGGTGCGACTAGTTCAAGAAAGGTAGTACGAACAAGGAAGAGGTGGAGTGGTAGAGGTTATCTTGCAAATCGAATAGGGAAGGAATGGAAACCGAGGGTCAAGCAAAGCCAATCAAATGTTACAACCGTGGAGGTGAGGGACACATTTCATGAACCGCACATCGCCAAAATGCCCTCGAATGCCGAGTACTTGAGGATAAGATGTTGCTTGTGCAAGCTCGGGATAATGGTGCGACCTTGGATGAAGAGGAGTTGTTGTTCTTGGTGAGGGAAATGCTAAGACATATGATGCGAGATGTGGATGAGCAACCAATTCGGAGATAGGCCATAATCATCGAATGCCTTTCAAGTAGGCGATTGTGATGCATACGACTTTGATGTTGATGAAGAACCTCTTGCACAAACCATTTTCATGGCTAGCATTTCTCCAATGGTCTCTCCTAAAGTCTCTTCATCACCACAAGCTGGTCCATCCAAAGACAAAATCATTTACGAGGTATTAAAATTATACGATGAAGTTGATGAGCAAAGATACATAACGAAGTACAATCAAGCTGTAATTATTGAGTCGATATTGAAAATATGGGTAATATCGGTGTTGTCCCATATGATCAATATGTGAAACAAAGTGAAAGTGAGATTGTACCAAGTGATGTATCTTATGCGATCAATGATGACTATGCTTTTGACGAATACACGGCACGTGCCCTCGATGATTCTGTTATTTCGAACTTAATGCTTATAAATAACGTGTTGCTATTTATGAACAACGTCCTAAGTTTGAATTAACCACCGTGAGCGTGAAATGGATGACCAAATGCGTACAACTATTAGAATAAGTAGGTTTAGAGAAGAAGTATTAAAACAAGAGTTAAACTCCTTACAAGAAAAGCTTTCTAAAGCGCTAAGCAAAAACAAGAACTTCAAGAAAATGTTAAAATGCTTAAGCAAGAATTCGATGCTAAGGAATCAAAACTTTTGAATGATTTTTCTAATCTAAAACCTTGAAAAACAAGCTTGAAAATAAGTTGTGCGTACAAGGAAATACCATTCAGATCGCTCACTTAATCACTAGGCACGAGTTTTGAGTGATAAACATAATCCTCCCTTGTTGAGGAACCAAATCCGAGAGGTTGTTAAAAGGCTAGAGCGCCCATAAGGTAATTTATGATGGCAATGAGATTCTTAAACATAAGCGAAACCTAGTTGCGTTGAGTGCACCGAGGAAGATAGAAAATTAGATGATGCATCTAGAGAAAATGAATAAGAAGCTAGAAGATCACGAATGTAAAAGAATAACATAATGATCAAACCCCATGATTACAAGAAGGAAAACTGGATCTCCTAAACAAATTTAAGCCTCAAACGTTGTTAACACTGAACAAGCTTTACGAAAAGGGACTTAGATAAGCAAAAGTCGAAAATCTTGTTGAAACAAACCCTCCCTTAGGAAAATGCAATGATCGTGTGTATCCTCCAAATACACCAATGCATTTAGTTCCTAGAACTATTGCCACTAAAAGCAAGACCTTAATCGGTCAATATGTTATCTTTCAACTATTTGTTGATTTTGAGAAAACGTAAGAAAAGGATCACACCCATGGGATAAGCCGAAGGGAAAGGGTTTTGAACAAACAAAAGAATGTTATTTAAGCGAGGTCATGCCTTTCTTTAAGCAACTAAAAGATCATTTTGAGAGTCTTAAGCAGGGGATAGATTCGAGATATTAAAGGAATGGAAAAGGAATTTGATACAATGATAGTTGAGGTTAGTGACTATGGCGAGCATTAAAATATAATGAGATTGAGGAAAAACTTGCATACCTTGAATGAGAATCTTATTTCGAATGTATTGCTCAAGATGTGTTTTACATCGCTACTAATTGCTCCATTAATGCTTCTCAATTTCATGAACTATCTGTTGCTTTAAAAGTCTCCCATGATCGTGTCATTGAGCTTGAAATCAAAAACTCTAAACTAAGTGAGAAAATTGAGCAGGATGATCACGATACTTTGGTAAAACATCTTTACGAACTAGAAGTTGAACATTTTGATTTACAACTTAAATATCAACATCTCAAAGAAAATGTTAAAACCTCAAATATCAAGATATCCACGGATGTCCCGAGTTTGATGTAGTTTTGAAATAAAAACGTGATGAATGATTCAAGCTCATCAGAACACGATCGAGAAAGTTGAAAGCCCAAATTTCTAAGTTAAAGGGTGAAAAGAACAATGTGGTGGCTCCCAAATGCCTCCTCCTTTAGATTCTCGGAACTCTCAAACTTTTCATCTTCACAACTTGGTCAATGCTTTACAAAAGGAAAATGAGAGTTTTCTAGAAGAAAATGAAAAGGTTAAACGTCATTTCAATGAGTTATTTGAGTCAATAAAAGTCACTCGTAACAAAAATAACGAAAAAATAACTTCGTTGCAAAGGAAATTGAGAATCAAGAGTCATGTAAAAGGAAAATGCCAATGACCAATGGGAGAATGGTACTTTAAAGGTGCATGTACGTAATAAATATGCTTTGTCTCGTGAAATATGTTCCTCCTCATCTTAGGAATAACAAACTTGCTATTCAAACATATTTCTCATACCTTAAGGATAGTCTAGAATGTCTTCGTGAGATTGTAGAAGAGGATAAGATAGAGAAACCACTTGATAATGCAATTGGCCATGCATGCTTATATGCCAAACGATCTCAAGAACTTCTAGAATGCTTAATTACAATATGCCCTAAATCTCTAGGTGAGCAAGTCAATCCCTTGATACCTTGTTCTATGCCCAATGTTATGAATGTGAACATTAGTAGGCCCTCATATAGTTCGGATCCCAAGACCTCCGATGTTAAGAAAGTGAACCTCGGTGTCCCTCAAATAGTTCACAACCCAAAGACATCAAAAACAGAAAGGCAAAAGTAGCAAAACCAACTAATGTTCCTTCCTCTACAGAGTAATCGGTGGCATTAAAGCGGCGGTCAAAGTCTCAAGGCAATACAAGGAATGATAGGACCTCACAAGCTAAGAATGTGCGTTGGAAGAAAGTAGAAGATCACCGTAGGGAGAATTTGAATAAATGCGAATCGTGTTGATTCTAATGAAACCCACGGGAAGAACATTTAGTAAGATAGGTATTGGATACATGGTAATAATGCGAATTCTACTACTTTTGGCAAAACATGTAATGATGATTGCGTGGTTTCGTTACTAATCTTGAATGTGGTATGAATGATTTGTCTAATGTCACAAATGCCCATTGAAATTATCAATGAAAAAATCATGCTAAGAAGGTTAGAAGGCAAAACGAAGAAAGTTAGAAAACAATGGAAACCCACAGAAGAACATTTAGTAAGATAGGTTATCAATGGATACATGTTGGCCATAAGGTTAATCGACAATGCCCACTAGAAAATGGATGCCCACCGGTAGATCTATTCCCTAAGAAGTGAACATACTTTGAATAGGTCAAATACGGACACTAGTATCGCATCTATTCATAATGATTCCATTGCTTCTATTTCGATATGGATGTTTCTATTTACGATGCGTGTTCCAATCATCATTACTAACCAAGTGGAACCCATTCTTGCATGGGGATCCCAATTATTCGCTTATCCATTCTTGTTTATGTTCAACTGCAGATCGCTCAAATCGCTCGTGGTACTTGGACTCAGTTTGTTCCAAGCATACGATTGGAGACGGTCATGCTCATGAACTTCATGAGTAAATTCATCGGGACTGTTAGATTCGGGAACGACCATTTTGGAGCAATTATGGGTTATGGTGATTATGTAGTTGGCAAAAGTGTAATCTCCAGGGTATATTATGTGGAAGGTCTTGGTCATAATTTGTTCTCTGTTGGTCAATTCTGTGATTTCGATCTAGAGGTGGCCTTTAGAAAACATACTTGTTTCATTAGAGAACTTGATGGTGTGGAATTATTAAGAGGTACTCATGGTTCTAACCTATACACCATCTCTATCGAAGACATGATGAAGTCTTCTCCAATCTGCTTGCTGTCAAAGGCTTCTAAAACAAAGTCATGGTTTTGGCATCGTCGTCTCAATCACTTGAACTTCGGCACCATTAATAACCTTTCGGAAAGGATCTTGTCGAGGCTTACCCAGTTAAAATATGAAAAGATCATCTTTGTTCACTTGCCAATTGGGTAAAAGCACGAAATATGCCCACAAACCAAAACCCACAAATTCAAGAATGGAAGTTCTTCATACCCTTCTTATGGATCCATATGACCAATGAGGTGCAAATAATAAATGGGAAGAAATACATTCTAGTAGTTGTTGATGACTACTATCGATTTACTTGGGTAAATTTTTGAGGACAAAGGATGAAACTCCGGATGTCATCATCAAACTAATCAAACGACTTGGTTCAAGAAATACACGAGTTTGTCAACAAAGACTTAATTCAATTTTATGAAAACTCAACAATACAATCCTCAATATGAAATCAAAATTAGTTTGATGACTACTATCGATTTACTTGGGTAAATTTTTTGAGGACAAAGGATGAAACGGATGTCATCATCAAACTAATTTGTTCAACTCAACAATAGATGTAATTGTTCGAGCAGACAATAAGTTTGTCAACAAAGACTTAATTCAATTTTATGAAAGTGTTGGAATGGGTCATCAAAGAAGTGTTCCACGAACTCCTCAATAGAACGGTGTAGTTGAAAGACAAATCGAACTCTTGTAGAAGCCGCAAGAACAATGCTTATTTATTGAAGGTTCCAATGTTTCTATGGGTGAAGCCATTGCCCTGCATGCTACACCCAAAATCGTTCCCTTATACACACCTCTCATGGAAAAATCCATATGAACTTGTTCATAAACGAAAACTCGATCTCTCCTACCTTCATGTGTTTGGTGCTTTGTGCTATCCAACGAATGACGGTCAAGATTTAGGTAAATTAAGAGAAAAGGCCGATATTGGAGTTTTTGTTGGTTATGCACCAAACAAGAAGGGTTACGAATCTACAACAAGAGAACCCGAAATATCATGGAAACAATTCACGTTACGTTCGATGAGTGACCGGTCAAATGGCTCTGGACAATCCAGTTCGGACCCGCACTTCAAAAGCAGTCCCATTGGTTCATCTCTTGTACCAAACTCATTTCCAAAGAACTCCATTTGTACCTCCATCGAAGATGATTTAAAGAAATTGTTTGATCCAATGTTTGATGAACTTTATGAACCGAATCTTGATGAAATGTCAATTCCATCACGAGGTGCTCCTATCCACGTGAATGAAGTGAACCCTCGATCTCAATATCATTAAGTCAAGAAGCGCCATTCTTGATCACTCTGTCTCATCAACATATCATCAATCATCAAATGTACATCATGGAATTGTCTCGCATCAATGAAGAAATTAATCCCTTTGCTACTCCGAAGATGCTCCATTTGAAAACATATTTGCTCCGAATCATCATCGAATCATCATCTAAACCATCTTCATCGAGATATCGACTATGCTACTTGAGCCCACAACAACAACTACATGAACACCTTAGAAAATGGACACATGATCACCCATTGGACAACATCATTGGAAACCCTCTCGCCCAAGATCCACACGAAACAACTTGCAACCGATGCCTTATGGTGCTTCTTCAACTCAGTACTCTCTAAGGTCGAACCAAAAGACATTAAAACCGCCATGAATGAAGACTGGCGGTTCAATGCCATGCAAGAAGAAATTCATGAGTTTGATCGACTTGATGTATGGGAATTAGTACCGCCCAGTTGTGCTATGATCATTGCTCTAAAATGGATCTTCAAAGTGAAACTTGATGAGCATGGTGATGTCTTAAAGAACAAGGCTCGATTGGTCGCAAAAGGATATCGTCAAGAGGAGGGTATTGACTTTGAAGAATCATTTGCTCCAGTTGCTCGTATTGAAGCAATCAAAATCTTCTTGTGTTAGGAATTGGAAAATTTCTTAGTGAAGAGTCGGTCACCCCAAATGTTATCTAGCTTAAGTTAGCTCGTAGACTTGTCGTTAGTTACGTTATTTATCAGTTTATTAGTTAGTTATTAGTTTAGTTTAGCGTAGTGCAACACCGTGGAGGAAGGACGGTCTTTACCCATCGTATCCACGATCCACAAGGCCGATATGAGGTCGTGTATTGTGTAAGTATAAATACCCTTTCCATCCATGGAAGGGTGGTGCTTCATTTTAATCTAATCTTTCATTTGTGTAAACCTCTAGCAAGAACACCCCCTCTCTCTCTACTTTCTCTCTCTAAAATGTTAAACATGTATTTTGATCATCCAAGACCACCCGAATCATCAACACAATAAATATACGATCCTAGAATTGGTACCAGAGCCAAGGTTTTTGTGTTGTGTCGTTTCAAGGTGGCTCTTTTGTACTTTGTTATAACTGTTTTTGCATTTATTTTGGTTGGAAAAGTTATTTTTCGTGTTAATGTATAACAGTTTTTAACATGATTATGCATTCTTTTGGTCAAAACATGATGGTCCAAACTGTTTTTTCACATCAGTCTTGTGTCAATATCTTTGTCCAAATCAATATCTTTGTCCAAACCAATATCTTTGTCGAAACAAATAGTGTATTCAAAGTGGTTGGTAATATCTACATGGTTATTTCTTGGTCAAAAATGGTCAAATCGTCCTTTTCATAGTCAACTGGGTCAAAGATGAAGAGTTTCATATGCAGTTTTTCTGGGTAAACTGGGTAAATATGATGCTGGTCGGAACTTAAGTCGGAAAACTCATCGGAATTTTTTTGCTAGCGACTTGTTATTTAACAAGTAACGAGTTGAGTCAAAAAAAAAAAAAAAAAAAAGAAAAATAAGAAAAAATCGCCTAGCGACTTGTATTTACAAGTCGTAGCGACTTGGTGCTAGCGCCTTGACCTAGCGACTTAGCCTAGCGACTTAGCCTAGCGACTTAGCCTAGCGACTTAGCCTAACGAGTTGTGACATCTAGCGACGTGACAGAAAGGATGAAGAAGAAACACTGTTAAGACCAAGACCAAATACCATATACCAAATATCAAATAAGACCTCTATTTTACAACTTCATTGGTTCATCAGCCTCGTCTAAAACTTCAAAACGAAAACAAACTTCATACTTCCATTTTAATTTAACCCATCTACTGTCAATCTATATCCACTACATCTGACCTCTTCACCATCAAAGTAAAATGATATGAATGCATATACAATCTCAGATCGATTCAAGTTCTTTTTATCTTCAAAAGATTTCTTATTTGAATCATCATCATTGATCTATTTTTGAAGTATTACTTCAATTATATTCGACTCTAAAAGGAAAAGATTCATAACAATCTTGTTAAAATCTTTTCCTAGGTTCGTTGGTTTGATTTATCTCAAAACGAAATACTCAAATCAAACAACAAAACAAAGGTCATATAACACCTACCCGAGACCTCAATCAGGATCGTGAAGCCTTGAATACTCCGTGTATTCTTCGAAGATGGTAAAAAGAGGTAGGTCTCGTAGGTGATTAATTGTATCGATTGTTCATGTGTTGTGATGATTTGTGTCAATCGGTTTAAGATGAAGAGGAGTTCGGTATGAGAGATTGAGTAGATTTGAGCAGATCTACTTTGATGTGAGAAGTTCAGATATGTGGGAGATAGTGAGATAATGGAAGGGGGCGTAAGTTTTCAGGATGTGTGTTAGGGTTAGAATATTATCTGAATTTGAGATTTCCTTTATACCGGTTCTAAATTGGGTTTAGGCTTCTCAGTTGGATCGTGGGCTTTGATTCTTAATTGGGATTTGGACTTCAATAAATATTAACGTCCGTTATTATTATTTATGGATTTGATCGGGCTAGGGTATATGCTGAGTTGGATCCATGTGCTGAATTTTGGACTTTGCATATATTACGTTGGGCTTGCTTGTCTCGGGCTGATAAGTTATAAAACAAAAGAGTAATATTTTTGGTATGGTATATTTTCACGGAAGGATACAATTTCACGGCTTGAACGAATTGTTGACATTTATGAGTTGTTCCAACGAATCAATGATAATGATGGACTGATGGGAATCTCAAGAGATTTGTTTGGCAATAAAAGTTGATGAAGAGGTTTGGGGTGAGTTGATGAGATTCGATGGGTCATGAGGTTGGGTACTTCAGTTTACTCATATTCACGGATATTATTATATTGCTGCTTGAATTAATGGTTGAAGAATTTTGACCACGGGGTTGTTGTACGGTATTTCTTATTTGGATTTAAAGTGAGGTTTCTGGGCATGTTTACTTATTTCGTCTTCTTTCTTTCTACACTTCCGCGAAGATGACTTGTTTGGGCATTTACAGAGCGTGATAAAGACTTGGCTATTTAGTTACGTTTGTGATTCTTTCTTGCTCAACCCACAACGTAACTATAACTTCGGTGTCTCACACAGTTGAAAATGTCAAGAGGTTTTGTACATTGGGTACACCGTTTCTTTTTCACAAGGATTAGTACAAGTTTAAGTAACAAATCTGGGGAATTTTACTTCATGCTCAAGTTTGGCATATCGGATCTAATTCTCCATATTGTCATTGCAATAGCCAACAGATTGTGTGAATGATGTGTTTACCAAAGTGATGATTGGATGGTTGATGTTATTTGGATAATGAACCGTTAATGAACCACTGCATGTTCCCCTTAAAATAGATATTCACCGAAACCAAAGTTGTCATAACACATTCAAGCTAACATTGTTTACGGTTTTGTCTTGATTTTTTTAAAATCCCGAAAGAATCTATTTCTGTTTAAATCATAGACTTGTAAAATCCTTGACAAAGTGGAAACATCCTGGTAAAAGTAATGTACATTTCCGGATCTTTCTTACGGTTTATTCTTGGTTTTATAAAATCCCGCGAAAGAAACTATTTCTCGGTTTAAACTATAGAATTGTAAAATCCCGTATTATGGATTCATCTTGGAGAAAGGAAAGTGTATTTCGGGATCTTATTTGATGCTGGTGCTACCGTTTCTACTTCGAAGAAGGGATAAAAGGGTGTACTTCATGAATTGGATGTGTGTTTGGATTTTCGTCATGGCAGTTTGGTTATTACAAGGTTTTACGGGGTTATGTGCTTTTAACCATGGTCGGGATGAAACCATTATCAGAGTTCACTTTATACGTCAAAGGAGGCTAGAATTGAGCTTTGAACCAGAAGATGTGACAACGGGGTTAATTCACTATTAGTTATTTGAGGTTGAAGTGAAATATCACGAGCAAGTGTACTTAGTATCTGAAGGTATCGGGGATGGATGGATGAAGATTCTTCATGATCCTTGTTCGAACTTATTATCAAAAAAACGAAGACCTGGAAATCTAGTTATTGTTGGGTGTCTTTTACCTTTTCTTTTACCACTTGGGGGAATTGGGCTCATACCACCACAAAATAACTATCACTTTAAGGAGTTACGTTGTAGTGCTCAGTGTCACATTCAATTGTGGATTTTGAAGAGGTAATGTACGCCTTATACTTGATGGTTGGTTGGTTGAAGAGTATAGAGTACATAGAGTACTTAGAGATGCTAATGGAAATCGACACCGCTCTTTGTTACATATGTGCAAGTATAAGTCACGAGTTCGGGTTTTTACTTGTGGTCAAATTCATCATATTGGGTTATCTCCATCATTTGTCACTACAAAGAGCCTCATGAATGATAATGGTGACATTTACATGTTTTGCCTAAAGAGACCGAAAAGAGAGATTATGACGCCCTGCTCACTTGATTCAGCTGCCTCGTACTCTAAAGAAAAGAAAAGTGTACATCTCAGTGCGCTTTATCTTTGAAAGAAGAGAAATCTTCTTATGACGTTTGAATACTTGATTCAAACCTCGTTCTCCAAAGAAAAGAAAAGTGTACGCTTGAGGCGCTTTATCTTCCAAGAAGAGAAATCTTCTTATTATGACCATTCTCATCCACATGCTTCATACTTTTCCATGCGCTTGGTCATCAAGTGAACCGGGCTACCATCGATTGTTTCTCATTCCACTTGCTCAATTATAATGAAGATGGCGACATCATGTGCTTATTTTGCGAGAGAAGTGTGAATAGAACATTGAGATGATTTTCACTTATTTAATCAAGAATGGCAACTCCATATGCAATTCTTGAGGGGAGAAGAAGTGTGAAATTATCGCATGGTTGATTATTATATGAGAATATATGGTCATACTGGCTCTAACTCATGTAAGAATCGAGCTTCTTCATCGATCATCTTTACATGGAGTTTCTTCTAAGAGCCGTTGGTTGACATCTTCACTCGATTGATGAGTTTATCGACAAAGTGCTTCGGTTAATGCTTCACGTATACAACAACATGATAATTCAAAAATCTCTCCGTTCTTGTTTGATGTGATTGGTAGTTTGGTGTTACCATTTTGTGTGTTCGTTCGGCCCGATTCTTGATTTCCTTGATGAACATCTTTCTCATTCTTGTTTGATTGGGAGGATCTTAGTTAAGGGATTTTCAAGATGTAAGTTAATTGGGATGCTTTTTGGTATGAGTTGAAGATGTTAACATTCTATTCCCCATTCGGACAATCTTGAAGAAGGTCAAGTATACGATGCAGGTTCTACATTTTCTGCTGCATGTTCAAGACTAAAGACGAGTTGCATTTAACGATCTAAAGACTTCTTCTTAACTGGCATTTATCAAACAGATTGTCGGTTTAGGGAGAGCACTAATTGGGCGAGGTGAAATGTCGATTTAATCCCCAATTAGACTTGCTCACATTACTCAAAGATGTTGATTCTCACAAAGACTTCAAGCATTCTTCTCAATGATTTCTAGTATTTGGGCTTTCAAAGAGTTGTTGATTTCAAGTATCAAAACCAAGAAGGGAAGGAGACTCACATCTAAACATAAAGCGAGTAAACTTGATGAACTTAATTCTTCTAAGTGATTCAAGATATCCCGGAAGACAATTGTTATTACCGCAGAGAAACTCAAGGTTTGACTCATGGCGAGTAAACTTGATGAACTTAACTCTTCTAAGTGATTGAAGATATCCCGGGAAGACAATTGTCATGACCGCAGAGAAACTCAAGGTTTTACTCATCAATGCTTTGTGTGTTATTATTCCAGCGACGTGAGGGAAGTGATGTAAGAGTAAGTTTCTGAAGATAAAAAGAGGTACACAAGTGTGTGATAATTTCGATGTAATCGCAATCATCATGGGAGAGAGATTGTGTACATTGGGGATGCTCAACTGTTTTACTTGAGGGCTTAATCTGTGATTCGTAGATATAATCACTTATTCGGTGTTGACATCCGCAGATTGTCACCCAGAGATAATCGTGATTCGCCCGCTTCTTCAATGTTATCGGTTATTCTCTTTGGGCATTCGGTACCGGGTTCTTGAGCTTCATACACTTTCTTCAAGGAGAGAAAAGTATACATCGGGGTTATTCTTTGGCTATTGGACTTAATCGCTACTTTGATGGTATAAGTTTCTTTGTCTTCGGTATGTGTATTCGGTTCGTGAGCTCTAGTCTAAGAGACCGACTACATCAATTCAACTACTCGGGGGAAGTGTTCTCTTGACACCTTTTGGAATGGATTGCGTCAGACTTTAGTAGAATGAAATTTGAGAAGAGTTATTTATGTGTGGGATGATACGGTGTTGTTCTTCTATTGAATGATATAACCTCGAACGAAGAATCACGGTGATTATTCTTAAAAGGAGCAGCAAGATCGATGATAATGGTGTGCTTATTTGTGCACCTGGCTAATTGAAGCTTGATAGAAAGCTTTGAATCTGCTCAACTAAAGGATTTTCGGTTTGGGGAAGTCGCCAAAGTCTCACTTTCAGATGGTTCAATTTCTTTCTTCGATTCAAGAGCCCGAAGCTTTGGTGGTGAATGTTTAAGAGTTGATGACTTCTATCTTCTATGACGTCTTTTCGATATCCTTATCTCGGTACTCGTATCATCATCTTCTTTAACTATATCATCTACTCTATCTTTGTATATATTTATCAAAAACAAAATACAAAAATATAAAACCAACAAAATCAAAATAGAAAATTATAAAACCTTCAAAAACCCATAAAAATAAGAAAATTTCAAAAAAGACCAAAAATATTGTTTTTCAAAGACATGTCTTCTGGTATCGATAACATCTGCGGTCTTAGAAATGTCATTCAATAATGGCACGGGACCACAGATGAAGTTCGAGCAGGAGGTGTAAATATTCTTTTTCAAAACATATCACAAAATATGGCTTACAGTTACTTCTGACTGTGACCCGCGTTTAAACCATGGTTTGCTATTATTTCTGATAGCAACCCGCTCTTTTAAAGGAAGGAAAGTGTTGCGCTAAACAATTTTTCAAATATTTCGTGCACTTATCCTAATTCAAAATGAGGAAAGTATGTCGAAGGACTGCTGTTCCTACACAAATGTTTTTCCGTCTAAAATTCTTTAGAAAAATATTTGTTGTTTTCAAAATGGTGGTAAATGAGTTGCTTGAAAATTAATCAGATTCAGAGTTTTTCGTAAAAATTGAAAACTCAATCAATAACTTCAGCGCTTTTAAACCTTTTCAGAAAATGAGTCATTGATTGAGGGGAGAATGTTTTCAAATTTATATCATCTATCGGACTTATCTAATTATCCTAAATGCTTAATCGAAAATGATGTTAACCTCGTTGAAGGACTAGGTGCCGTGATATGATTGTTAGGATTAGATGATTATAGCTTGATGAACACATTATTCCATACCTTTTATGATCCGATTGATATGTTGAATTGACTTTTATTAGTCGATTGTTTTTGGTGATGTCAACCACCATATATCGTATGTATGTTCACTAACGATGCGAGATATCATGGTTTATAAGAATGTTCGATCCGATCCCACAAATGATGATGATTGGATGCCGTAAGGAAAGGGTAACTATATCTTGGGTTGACAAATGAAGAAACGGAGCTTAATTGGACTTCAATGGAGAGTTGGCATAAATGCAACGTAAGAGGTGTCACTGCTTCAGCAGATGGTTTTCTTCTAAGTGATTGAAGAAACGGAGCTTAATTTGACCTCAGTTGGCATTAAAATGCAACGTAAAGAAGTCTCACTGCATCTGCAGACGGTTTTTCTTCCAAGCCCTACAAAGAACAACGAAGCTTCTCAACCACCTAACGATCTTTGTGCAAGATACCATTTTAAACAATTTTGAAATAATCGATTAAATTGTTTTGAAAATGGAAAATATTGTTTTGAAAATTAATTGACTAAATTTTAGAAATCACCGGACTTTATTTTATCAAAACTTAAGTCACTCAATCAACGACTTCGGTTATCGATTGAAGGGGAGAGTGATTTAAAATAAATTATTTTCATACAATATTTCTTTATAAAAGTCCGTTTTGTACAATATAAAGTGGTGATCTAAAGATTTAATGTTATGTCATGGTATGATTTTCTTTAATACTCAAAGATCTTGCAAAATGAAATTTTTTCTGTTCTTGTTTGATTGTGAAATTTTTTTATTTTACTTAAAGATCTCTTAAAACAATCATACCTGACACTAACAATCTTTAATGTCTTAAAATGGTCCTTATCTGTCATTTTTCAAAATCAAATCTTGCCACGTCTTTCCCCAAAATTTTCTAAGTGATTTAAATCAATCGGGATCCAAAATCTCAATTGGTTTGAAATTTTTGATCGGGGGAGAGATACTGATTTAAATCTCTTATTTGTTTAAATGGAATTGGTTTTAGTCCTTTAAAGGCACTCCTGCCTCCATGTGCCAAACGATTTCAAATACACGATGCATATGTTGAGGAGGAGGTTTTATCCAAAAACATGATGAGTATTTAAACCTGGCCACATATTCTCCAATGCTTTATAAACCTTATTAAATCACTTAGGATCCAAAATCTCAAAGGGTTTGATATTTTGATCGGGGAGAATTGTGATTTAATAATGAAATCTGTTAATTGATGATCGATTTGATTCAAATGTGCAGTCGCTCTCTCATATGTGCTAAACGCTTTGAATCTCAAGCACATATTGAGGGGAGCAAATGGTTTTTAATGGCTTGTGTGATCGTAATTGTGCTTCAAAGAACTCTTTCCTCTATGTGATAAAATGATTTCAAATATCCTATGCACATATTGAGGGGAGAATTTACCAAAGAAAATCAAATGGCTTTTTCTATGAAAATTGTGATCAAAGAAAATATTCAAAGTCCTCTTGCCTCCATGTGTTAAACAATTTCTAATATCCTATGCACATGTTGAGGGGGAGGTTTTCTAAATGATCAAAACAATTAAGGTACAAAATGTTTTGATTTTATATCACAAGTACCTTGATTGATTTTCCAAATGATTTTTCAATTGGTTTCGAGAAGGAAAGAACAATACCAAAAGACCGACCAATTTATTTTATTGATTGCGTCCAAACAGTCAAGTCTAAACAGACTTAAAACAGCTCAGACGCAAATGCAAATTAGATCAGAGGAATATAGGGAATTCCTGGGTCGTTAAGTCCCACGGAGGATGAATTGGTGTTTAAACAACTTCAGATGATAGAATGATCACTAAGGATAGTGATCAGTAAGGTTTTGGTTGAAAAATTACTTAAAGAAAAGATTTACAAATAAAAGCGACTTAAATGCAAATTAAGAAAATTAAAAAGTTAAAATCTATTAAATAAACGCTATCACTATTTTTACAGATCGATGAACGTTTATGATTTTATAAAACAAAATAACTTAAATAACCTATTTTAACTAAAACGTAAACTTAAAATGTCTAAAAACGTTACTTAAACCGAAAACGAAGCGTTATTTATTTAAAACTATTTGAGCGCAAAATAAAACGTAAATTTTAAGAAATAAAGGTCCTACGAATGTAAAACTAATTTTCTTACGTACTATTTGATAAAAGAAAATTTTACAAAAAGAATTATATTTTTAGATTATTATTTTATTTATTATGAATTAAATACTATAAAACACTAATTAAATGTTTAAAATATAAAAACTAATTAGAAAAATTTCAACTTTTACGTAAAATACTTAATATTAATACTGATTTAATAAAAATAAGAAACCGGAAAAAGCTATTTTGATAAGCTAGAAATAAGCTAAAAGTTCGTTTAAGCTTATTATGTAAAACGCTTATAAGAGACAAGTTGTGTAATGTTTTAACGAGAAAGTCCCAAGGCGCAATGGTTCTGTGTACCCCACTATCACCCGTGTAAGGGAGAGGTCTCGTGTTCGACCCCGCCTCCCTTTTGCAAACCATTTTATTTTTGAAATTTTCTTTTGCAACTAATTAAGAACATGAAAATAAGCAATATTTATAACTACGACTTTTGTGAAAACTTCTAATAGGTCGAGAAACGAATTATTTTTCCAACAAAGGACTATATTAAGGAAAAGCTCAAGTTTTTAGCCAAATGGCTATTAAACTACTTGATAAGCTAATGTAAAAGGGAATAAGCTAATAAGCTATAATAAAACTAAAATTAATAATCGAAAATAACAATATTAATTAGCAAATAAGCACCGCATAAGCTATCAATAAGCACTTGAAACCAGATTTGCACGTGATGTTACTAAAATTCACTAGGCACCTTTGAGCTAAATTATAAGCATCGTAATAAGCTAGAAATTGCAAACAAATGCTTGGATTATCAAGATGACCAGATAAACTTTACAAAAGCTAAAGCTATCACAGAATGTCTACTTTTGAGCTTTTGAGGAGCTTTTGAAGAACTTGAAAACATTGACTAAATGGTTTACACAGAAATGGACAAAAGTAAAGCCAATTGCGTGCTTATCAAATAAGTCAGAACCGAGAAATGAACATTGGTACTTCAAGATGATCAAAGTTAGCTTCTCAAAAGCTAAATAACATAAACTAAATCTCTTATAAGCTCTGTATGAGCTTGTGAAACAGAAGGTAAACTGTACATGTGGGATGTTTTGACTTTTATTTAAACCGCTAGTTTGACTTTTATGAGTTTTAAACCGATCTTATGGACTAAATAAGATGTATTGTCGTAATAAGACTACTTTAAGCTGAGGACCGTGTTATAAGCTATTTTAATGAATCTCATAATCTTAGATCCTAACAAAGGGTGATAAGAAGAGATTAAGGTGGGTTTGACTTTTTATTGAACAAGAACTATGTCTAATTACTTGACCGAGCTATTAGAGACTAAAGTGGTGCGGTACAAGTACAAACAACTACTCACCGATCCTTATTACGAGATAATTCAAGAATTCCAAACACCATTTATGCAGACTGTTTTGGTACTCATCACAGCGAATCACTGATTTAGACTATGCTAAGGATTACAGACCTCATGTTATCATTTAGGAAGACTGAATAAGCATTTAAACAATAACCATAACAACATTGAACTAGGAATTGACAATTATACTAATTTGACTATCAAAATAAAATTTATAGTAACTATCAATTTAAAAGAACAAGTGACAGGTTTTATTGGTTAATAACACTTAATTTTAACTAGTGAATTATTAAAACACAGAGATTACAGCTTAAGACTAACTCAAACAGTAATATGCAAGATTGCTTAAAAGACTTACAAGTTATCCCAATCGAAATCGAGAACAAGGTATATAAAACAACCTATAGAATCTCCATAGGTTCACTAACCCAAGGGCTATCCAAAGCATACCCTACTTGATTTCTTTCACAATACCATGGGTTTTAAATTTTAACTAATTTAATTGGTATTTTTGGTAATTTTATGCTTTGAAACTAAACTGATTTTTATAACTTCTAGAAGCCTTTAAGAACTTTAAAAGAGCTTGTGAGAGCTTTTAAATTCCTTAACAACACGTATAATTAACTTTAGGCTTATTATAGATTTTTCACAAGAAAATTCATAAACTGAATTTATGAATAATAACAGAAATTAAAACTGTAAATAAGTTTAGGATACACTGAAATGTGATTATAAAACATTGGGATACTTAAACATGAACTGGAAAATGTAAATTATTAAAAACGATTTTACAAAATTAAAATTACACTACTTAGGTAACTATACTGCCTCTCCTTTGGTATTTATTGATCCTTTTTACTCCATATCGACCTCTGAAAATATCCCACATCAATCCAAATTGTTGAATTCATCACAAACGTCCACTTGGAAAATTGGCGGAAAAAGTCTTATGAGTGTGTTTAAGCATTTAATGCTTCTTGGACTTTGTTGGAGGTGGAGGGGTTAGTATACAAGTGGTGGTGAGGTGGAAAGGTGGATGTGAGGTGGTGATAGAAAGTGGAGTAATCATGGCGTGTTGACAGGGAAGAGGAGGAACAGACTACAAGACATGGCGGGTTTAAATTTAAAACCGGTTTGGGCTTATATTGACTGGGCTTGGGGTTTTGGTTTAAAGGATTGGATTTGGTTTAAGTTAATACAAGGACCTTAGTTGTAATTTCGAAAGTATAGGGATGAAAATGCAATATTTCCAAACTTATCACAAGGGTGAATTTTGACAAACTTCAATAGTATAAGGACCAATATTGCATAAAATTCAATTTTATAAGTCCGGGGACCAAAACTGTCAACTTTGAAATTCTAGGGACCAAACTTGTAATTTCTCCAAAGTTTACCATAAGGACCAATTTTGTCATTTATGAATAGTATAAGGTTTATTTTGATTATTTTCTTATTTTTAAAACCTTAGGGACTAATTTTGACACTTTTGCAAAGTTGAGGGACCAAAGTTGTAAATTTGTGATTTTTAAACTTCAAAGGATTATTTTGAACAACTTGTGAATCCCAAGGACCTAAAATGATATTTTACAAGTTTTTGAATTACCAAGGACTAAATTTGACAACTTTTGAAACTTGAGGACTAAAGCGCCAATTATGCAAACTTAATACGTTTTCACCAAATTTTGATGTTTTGCATTTAAAACATATAAAACACTTGTTTGTGATATTTTATCATTTTGAAGCATTTCGAGTGTTTTCGAGATGTTTTGGCATTCTAACAAGATAAAATGATGAGTATTTAGACACTCATCAATCCCCCACACTAAGATATTGCTAGTCCCTAGCAATGATTTGAGAAAAGTTAATGGATTTTATCTCTTTACCAAAAGCCATTACTTCTGGAGTAGCCAATTGTTTCAGTTCAAGTAAGAACTTTGGTACAACGATAACCAAATGATTTTGAGCAAATCATAAGCTGTCAACGGATTTGATTTTGTCTTTACCAGAAGCCGTTTGCTCTGGACTAGCCAACTCTTAGATAAATTATCAATATTATCTTTGGTGAGCCGATTACCAATTATGGATTTTCAACTGCCTTTACCACAAGCCATAAACTTGCGGGCTAGCCAACTCTTCACTTTTAAGGATATGGTGAGTTGAACACCATACAATTTTAGGCAAATTGCAAGCCATAAACGGATTTGAGATATCTTTACCAAGAGCCGTTTGCTCCTGGATTAGCCAATCCTTATGTGGGTTAGACATGGTGGACTGATTACCATTTGTTGTGTTTAGTACTTAGTACTTCCACTAGATAAAAATTTTTAAAATTTGGCCATTTTGGGGGAAAAAGGGACTAAAAGGGTACATTTATGATCAAATTCGCCAGAATTTCCCCCCCACACTTAGAAATGAATATTGTCCTCAATATTCAAAGTACCGGCGGTTATTCCGAAACTTAGAACGTAAAAAGATAACATTTACTAGCTAAGTATAGAAACACAACAGTTATTCTCTTTTTGAATATTTACAATTTTCATTTATTTTTTAGATCTCTATACAACATGTGGGGCATCTCCCCCACACTAGGGTGGTACACACGGGTGAAAACCCATGTTTAGCTACTGTTTTTGATTTCCGAGTCGCTAGCTTGACTCGACCCCGAATTCATTGGTTCATGGGGAAGCAAGTGGAAGAGATAATCTCCATCGGACTTTCATGCAAGATGTTTGTATAAACATTGAAGTACGTGAAAGTTCCACACCGATGAGATATACATAGAACCGCTCAAAATGATTAATGAAAATGCCGGATCAAAATAATGTCTTCATTCCCAAGGAGTGAAGAACAGGAGAAGACACGGATAGGTGAAGAAAAGAAAGAAAATCATGATGAAAATCATGACTAACTCATCTTCATTCATAGGAGAATTCATGATTTCGGATCATGAATTTCATCATTTAAGCTCATTTGATCAAGACATATTCGGGTGGGAGGATGGGATTTTGATATCAAGCAAGTTCTCATGGTGAGAACATTTCCTCCGAACACAAAGATCATTTATGTCTAGATCAAAGTGGAAGTTATCATACCGGTAGAGATATGATATGATTGAGTTCAAAGGAGAACTCCTCAAAGGAAAATGATTCATATTCGATGATTGATTTGAACTCGAGTTCACTTGGAACTCATCAAAAGTGAATGATTCATAATCGGGAGAGAATTATGGGAATGAGAAGTGGTAATACCACTAATCTTCTCTCCCATATGATCAAAATGGAGCTTTGAAATTCGGGAATAGAATCATTGAACAAAAGTTCACTATCCTCAAGTGGGATAGGATATGAAGTAGAGCTCTTCATTAAAAGCCTCGATTCTAGAAATGAGAAGATTAACATTCATCTTTAAGATGAAGAGCTTGGCCTTGGATTAGTTCTTCTTCATTCTCTTCTCCTAAGCTAACAAGCTGTGAAGGTAATGCCTCCACATAACTTATGTCTCCACAAGATAAAGAATAGTCCTCATAAAATCGGAGAATATCTCAACATGATCATTTTGGAACACTCAAGAGGGAAAGAGGATATCACACAAATGCTCGAGAATTCCTCGTGACTCTCTTGGGATTGGGACAAGGTCCTCAACACTAGACTTTATGAATTCGTCCGATTCCTTTTCGTGAACAGTGTCAAGATGCTCATCCCCATGTTCAAAGAGTGAGTGGGAGCTTGGTGTGATAGCGATTGTTTGAGAATGAATCTCAACTCATTGGGATATCCACCGATGAATCGATGAATATTCAAGTGTATCATCATCATCACTATCATCGAGAATAAACGAAATTGCAAGCTAGATCCGTGCCTTTTCTTGTGCAATTAATTCCTTAATGATTTTTCAAAGGCAATTTGGGAATTAATTTTAGCGACCGCTTCTTCACTAGCAATTCTTCCATGGATTTCTCATGTGAATTTTGAATTACACAAGAAAAGCGGGATCATTATGAATGTCGTCTTACTCAACTCCTCGCTTTTTCACCGACTCTGAAGCTCTAGATAAGTGTCTTGTTGGGTTTCACGAGGAGTTTGAGTCATTTGGCACCGTGGAGATTGGTCGTGATAGTCATAATCGTTACAAGGAAATGGATTCTGCTTGACAATCGAAGTGAAATGGGGACCTCCAGTTCTCACAACAAGAAACTGTTGATCCGGATTGGTGAATCATATGGATATTGGTCATACCCAAAGTTTCGAGCGCCATCGAAAACTGCTCATAGACAAACGATTTCCGGATTGACACTCAAATCCTTGGTGAGGACCTCCACAAAATTCACAAAGAAGATTGTTGATTATATGAAGATATGTCGGTGTGGTGGGTAATTAGAAAATTTGAGGGTCGTTAAATGAGTTCGGATTAGGATCATAATCAAATGAATTCCTCGAACCACAAAACAAACAACTCCCGCTCGAATATCATTACCACACCGCACACACGCATATCAATGACATGGTGAACCATAAAGAGGCTCACCACAACCGACACAAGGAATAAACGATTCTATTTGAGAGTTATAAGAAGGAATTAGTTCATTCAAAGAATCAACAAAATCAACATGGTGATCTCGAATGACTAATAAGACTCAAAGAACTTTTAGAAAAATCGGGAGGTGGGACAAGTGGTGTGCTCGAGAGCTAGCAATTTCCACCACTCGTTATGGTCTCCGTTTTGGTTCTTGAGAAGCGTGAAGATTAGGTAAGTCATCCTTTAGTCACCGGATGAATTTCGCATGTTTGCTTTTAACCGTAAATCGTGAAAGTTTATTATCAATTCTAGACGACTTAGAGCAATCGAGGATTAGATTTTGAATAACCGTAGGTTGGACGATTTAGTACCTCCATTATCGATGAAAGTACCGGTCCTTTGTCACCTTGGTTTTCTTTCCATTTCCCGAAAGCGTAATTAATGGATCTTACGAACAACACGAATTCTAGATATTTGTGATAAAGTCTCAAGCTTTTCACCGTCCCAGTCGTTCTCGAGAGATTCCATGAGAATAGAAGTTTAGAATCAAATTGATAGAGGGTAAAGGAATAAAGAATCAAAAGGGTAAGAGGGTAAAGATGAATATTTTGGGTTTTGAAAACATGCCATAAAAACAAAGAATGAAAATATTTTTGGTGTCATAACACTTTAGAAAAGTGTTAATGAACTTTTGATTTTGAAAACTTTACGTAAAACTGCTTACAAACGATGGTATATGTGCAAGTACGGGTCCGAAATGCTTAAAACACGCTTCTGACCTCCCGGCGTGGCGCTAAATTTGATTGCGTCCAAACAACAAGTCTAAACAGACTTAAAACAAATTTCGACGCAAATGCAAATTAGATCGAGGAATATAGGGAATTCTCGGTCGTTAAGTCCCACGGAGGATGAATTGGTGTTTAAACAACTTCAGATGATAGAATGATCACTAAGGATAGTGATCATGAAGGTTTTGTTGAAAATTACTTAAAGAAAAGATTTACAAATAAAAGCGACTTAAATGCAAATTAAGAAAATTAAAAGTTAAAATCTATTAAATAAACGCTATCACTATTTTTACGGATCGATGAACGCTTATGATTTTATAAAACAAAATAACTTAAATAACCTATTTTAACTAAAACGTAAACTTAAAATGTCTAAAACGTTACTTAAACCGAAAACGAGCGTTATTTATTTAAAACAGCATTTGAGCGCAAAATAAAACGTAAATTTTAAGAAATAAAGGTCCTACGAATGTAAAACTAATTTTCTTACGTATTATTTGATAAAAGAAAATTTTACAAAAAGAATTATATTTTTAGATTATTATTTTATTTATTATGAATTAAATACTATAAAACACTAATTAAATGTTTAAAAATATAAAACTAATTAGAAAAATTTCAACTTTTACGAAAATACTTAATATTAATCTGATTTAATAAAAATAAGAAACCGGAAAAAGCTATTTTGGATAAGCTAGAAATAAGCTAAAAGTTCGTTTAAGCTTATTATGTAAAACGCTTATAAGAGACAAGTTGTGTAATGTTTTAACGAGAAAGTCCCAAGGGCGCAATGGTTACAGGTACCCCCACTATCACCCAGGTAAGGGAGAGGTCTCAGGTTCGACCCCTGCCTCTCCCTTTTTGCAAACCATTTTATTTTTGAAATTTTCTTTTTGCAACTAATTAAGAACATGAAAATAAGCAATATTTATAACTACGACTTTTTGTGAAAACTTCTAATAGGCTGAGAAACAGCTTATTTTTCCAACAGTGACTATATTAAGGAAAAAGCTCAAGTTTTTAGCCAAATGGCTATTAAACTACTTGATAAGCTAATGTAAAAAGGGAATAAGCTAATAAGCTATAATAAAACTAAAATTAATACTGAAAATAACAATATTAATTAGCAAATAAGCACTGCATAAGCTATCAATAAGCACTTGAAACCAGATTTGCACAGATGATTACTAAAATTCACTAGGCACCTTTGAGCTAAATTATAAGCATCGTAATAAGCTAGAAATTGCAAACAAATGCTTGGATTATCAAGATGACCGATAAACTTTACAAAAGCTAAAGCTATCACAGAATGTCTACTTTTGAGCTTTTGAGGAGCTTTTGAAGAACTTGAAAACATTGACTAAATGGTTTACACAGAAATGGACAAAAGTAAAGCCAATTGCAGCTTATCAAATAAGTCAGAACCGAGAAATGAACATTGGTACTTCAAGATGATCAAAGTTAGCTTCTCAAAAGCTAAATAACATAAACTAAATCTCTTATAAGCTCAGTATGAGCTTGTGAAACAGAAGGGTAAACGTGCATGTGGGATGTTTTGACTTTTATTTAAACCGCTAGTTTGACTTTTATGAGTTTTAAACTGATCTTATGGACTAAATAAGATGTATTAAGCTGTAATAAGACTACTTTAAGCTAGAGGACTGTGTTATAAGCTATTTTAATGAATCTCATAATCTTAGATCCTAACAGTGGACTGATAAGAAGAGATTAAGGTGGGTTTGACTTTTTTATTGAACAAGAACTATGTCTAATTACTTGACTGAGCTATTAGAGACTAAAGTGGTCTGGTACAAGTACAAACAACTACTCAGCTGATCCTTATTACAGATAATTCAGTAATTCCAAACACCATTTATGCAGACTGTTTTGGTACTCATCACAGCGAATCACTGATTTAGACTATGCTAAGGATTACAGACCTCATGTTATCATTTAGGAAGACTGAATAAGCATTTAAACAATAACCATAACAACATTGAACTAGGAATTGACAATTATACTAATTTGACTATCAAAATAAAATTTATAGTAACTATCAATTTAAAAGAACAAGTGATGTGTTTTATTGGTTAATAACACTTAATTTTAACTAGTGAATTATTAAAACACGTAGATTACGACTTAAGACTAACTCAAACAAGAATATGCAAGATTGCTTAAAAAGACTTACAAGTTATCCCAACTGAAATCTGAGAACAAGGTATATAAAACAACCTATAGAATCTCCATAGGTTCACTAACCCAAGGGCTATCCAAAGCATACCCTACTTCAGTTTCTTTTCACAATACCATGGGTTTTAAATTTTAACTAATTTAATTGGTATTTTGGTAATTTTATGCTTTGAAACTAAACTGATTTTATAACTCTAGAAGCCTTTAAGAACTTTAAAAGAGCTTGTGAGAGCTTTTAAATTCCTTAACAACACGTATAATTAACTTTAGGCTTATTATAGATTTTTCACAAGAAAATTCATAAACCGAATTTATGAATAATAATGTAAATTAAAGCGTAAATAAGTTTAGGATACATCGAAATGTGATTATAAAACATTGGGATACTTAAACATGAACCTGAAAATGTAAATTATTAAAACGATTTTACAAAATTAAAATTACACTACTTAGGTAACTATACCGCTCTCCTTTGGTATTTATTGATCCTTTTACTCCATATCGACTCGAAAATATCCCACATCAATCCAAATTGTTGAATTCATCACAAACGTCCACTTGGAAAATTGGCGGGAAAAAGTCTTATGAGCGTGTTTAAGCATTTAATGCTTGGACTTTGTTGGAGTGGAGGGGTTAGTATACAAGTGGTGGTGAGGTGGAAAGGTGGATGTGGTGGTGATAAGAAAGTGGAGCAGCGTGTTGTGAGGGAAGAGGAGGAACAACTACAAGACATGGCGGGTTTAAATTTAAAACCGGTTTGGGCTTATATTGACTGGGCTTGGGGTTTTGGTTTAAAGGATGGATTTGGTTTAAGTTAATACAAGGACCTTAGTTGTAATTTCGAAAGTATAGGGATGAAAATGCAATATTTCCAAACTTATCACAAGGGTGAATTTTGACAAACTTCAATAGTATAAGGACCAATATTGCATAAAATTCAATTTTATAAGTCCGTGGACCAAAACATCAACTTTGAAATTCTAGGACCAAACTTGTAATTTCTCCAAAGTTTACCATAAGGACCAATTTTGTCATTTATGAATAGTATAAGGTTTATTTTGATTATTTTCTTATTTTTAAAACCTTAGGGACTAATTTTGACACTTTTGCAAAGTTGAGGACCAAAGTTGTAAATTTGTGATTTTAAACTTCAAAGGATTATTTTGAACAACTTGTGAATCCCAAGGACCTAAAATGATATTTTACAAGTTTTTGAATTACTGTGGACTAAATTTGACAACTTTTGAAACTTGAGGGACTAAACCGCCAATTATGCAAACTTAATATCGCTTTTCACCAAATTTTGATGTTTTTGCATTTAAAACATATAAAACACTTGTTTGTGATATTTTATCATTTTGAAGCATTTCGAGTGTTTTCGGATGTTTTGGCATTCTAACAAGATAAAAATGATGAGTATTTAGACACTCATCATTTATGCATGGTGTTATAAGGATGGTTAGGTTAGGTATTCGTTCTCATGATCCGCCGAACCGGAGGGATCTTCCGAGGACAATCCACTAGATAGTGTAAAGTCCTTAGGAATATTGAAAAAGGAGAAAAGTGAGATATGGGAAGAGTGCGGATCGAGATAGAGCTAGAACTGGAATTAACCCAACAAGGTTCTAGTTATGAAGTCTCGGTAAGTAATCAAGGGTTGAAGAATGAAAAGAAATGAATATGAAAAGGGTGAAAAGAAATAGCCCTCCAATAATTCAACCTTAGGGCGAGAACGGGTTCAATACATATGCTATTGGTGGTTACTAAGGTAACACCGGTATTGAAGACAAGACGTTATGGACCCAAAGGACGCACCGCACTACAACTTCCCAAACCACTCAAGTTCCTCTTAAAAGGGCTTGTTTCATTCTCACGGGAACCTACATAATCTATCGACTTTCTCTTAGAGATTGTTGATATTGAAGAAGGAGACTATCTCCTAGTCTCCCGATAGGAACCAAAATGCACTATTGAGTCTAGAGCCAAGAGATCATCCACAATATCTCGTTAGGACACTAAATTCTTGTAGACTTGCTTTTCACACAATGTGGAAAGTAAATATATATTGAGAGTCCACGCATTATCCTTGTGGTTTTGCCGTAACATCCGAGTGGTATGTAAAAGTATTCACGATGAAGATGGAAATCCTTCAGAGCCAACATCAAACAAGCTCTTGGTGGGTGACATGTCGATCTTCTCGTAAGATCAAACTTGTGACAACCGGATAGAAACAATGGGGCAATTCGGTCTTGAATCAACCTTGGTCCAGAATGGAATTGACGAATACTTTTGGAAAAACCGTTCGATGTGCAAATCTTCTTTTCTAGCACGTCGAATGTGTACTTATTTTTTCAAAATTCAAAAGTATCTCGATTGAAAATACTTTTAGAAAACCGCTCGATGTGCGAATCTCTTCTTTTCGCTAGCATGTCGAATGTGTACTCATTCTCTAATACAAAAGTATTTTGTTTGAAAATTGATCTTTCTCATATAACCTTCGTCGTATTGCAAAACTCTTTCTTCAAGCAATACGCGATTGTTTTAAAATCATTTTCATCAATCGGTGAATCTCAATTTCTTGGTTCACTCACTCCGTGTTGTCTTCTTTGAGGCGTTCGGTTTGAGAACGGCTAGAACAATTGCGAAACCCTGTCAAGGAGATTCTTAGGAATCCCACCGATCACAAAAGATTTGTAATCGATCAACGGGAACCGTGGGCGTGTACCTCAATTCAACGAAAGTGATCAAAGACACTTTCGCGCTTTATTGCTAACTCGTCAGATGCGTACACCCGACGATTGCGGTGATCGAATTGAGGAGTCAATCCAAAGCCGCATGCTCACAAGATCCACACTTAATTTGAAGAAATCATGGTGGTGCATATCTACATAACCCGGCTCGATATTTCATTCTATGCTTATGCTTCATTGCTACAAATATCATGACCAAGAAGGCTTCCGCTACTCGATGGAAAGATGTCATGATTCAAAAGTGTGAGCATGTCGGTCCAAAAGTCACAACTTCACATGGTGGCAACACAATAAAGGGTGATCCGAGATTTATCGTGGTGATGATCTCAAAGAAAGCTCAAGATCATCAAGATGTGGATCGTTCAAAGACCTCCACCGAAAGTACAGATCAATGCGGACTTTGAAGTTGCACTACAAAAGCACAAAGATTATGAAATGAAGAATTCAAGTCTACGAGCTCAAGAACAATGTCAAGAATAGAATGCTAGGATTCAAATGTAAAACATGGGGTGACCTCCTTAGGGGAGATTGTTAGAATTGGAAAATTTCTTAGTGAAGAGTCGGTCACCCCAAATGTTATCTAGCTTAAGTTAGCTCGTAGACTTGTCGTTAGTTACGTTATTTATCGTTTATTAGTTAGTTATTAGTTTAGTTTAGCGTAGTGCAACACCGTGGAGGAAGGACGGGTCTTTGCCCACCGTATCCCCGATCTACAGCCGATAGGAGGTCGTGTATTGTGTAGTATAAATACCCTTCCATCCATGGAAGGGGTGGTGCTTCATTTTAATCTAATCTTTCATTTGTGTAAACCTCTAGCAAGAACACCCCTTTCTCTCTACTTCTCTCTCTAAAATGTTAAACATGTATTTTGATCATCCAAGACCACCCGAATCATCAACACAATAAATATACGATCCTACATCTTGGCTAATCTCGCTAGCAAGAATATGGTTGTATATCGATGGATGTTAAAACCGCCTTTCCGAATGGAGATTTAAAAGAGGTGGTTTACGTCGATCGACCGAGGGTTTTGTGAACCCGAGCATCCTACTCATGTCTATCGCTTGAAAAAGGCTCTTTACGGTTTAAAGCAAGCTCCTAGAGCATGGTATGATACGCTATCAAAGTTTCTTCTATCCTTTGGATTCAAAGAAAGGAGCGATTGATCAAACATTGTTCACTCGAAGTCGCAAACATTTAATTCACGCTCAAATTTATGTTGATGATATTATCTTTGCCTCGATCGACCCCAATGAATGTGATCGTTTTCTAATGAAATGGGTTCCAAATTTCAAATGTCAATGATGGACAAATGTCATTTTTCTTGGGATTACAAATTTCACAAAGTCCGGAGGAATTTTTATAAATCAATCTAAATATGCAAATGAGATTTTAAAGAAATTTGGATTTGTATCATGTGACACGTTGACACTCCCATGATTGAACGTACAAAGTCGGATGAGGACAAATCGGGGATCATGGTAGATCAAACGAAATATCGTAGCATGATTGGATCACTCGATGTACCTCACAGCCTAGCAGACTGCACATCTTGTTCATTTGTGTGCATGTGTGCTAGATATCGAGCTAAGCCTACTAAAAGCACCTTGAAGCGGTTAAGCGGGTCTTCGGTATCTCCAAGGAACCATCAATATGGGACTATGGTACCAAGGACACCGGTATGTCACTAACACCTATGCAGATGCCGATCATGCGGGATGTCAAGATACACGTCAAGTACATCGGGAGGTGCTCGGTTTTGGGTGATAAGCTTGTAAGTCGGTCTTCAAAAAGCAAATGAGTACTTCTATTTCCTCTGAGAGGTGAATACATAGCCATGTCATCTGTTGTGCTCAAATCCTTTGAATGAGATCCCAATTATCGACTATGGCTTTCAATTCAACAAACTCCCTCGCATTGTGATAATAAAAGTGCTATTGCTCTCATGCAACAACGCACAACACTCAAGAGCAAAGAACATTGACATCCGACATCATTTCATCGGAGCAAGTGGAAAACGGTGTGGTGGAACTTTATTTTGTGAAGTCGAATACCGTTAGCGACATCTTCACCAAAGCTCTTCCAAGAGAACGTTTTGAGTTTATTCTTCCACGACTTGGCTTGAAAAGCCTTCAACCAGAAACACTCAAACGTCTTCAGGAGGAAGACGAGGAGTAAAGGTCTTTTCTTCATCTATAATTTGTATATATTTAAAAAAAAATTGTCCTTTTTGTCATGTTTTTACCTCGATTTGATTATATCTACGGTCTTTGTGTTGTCATTCAAAGAATGATACGGGACTTTAGATGTTGCTCGAATGTTTAAAAAAAATGGGAGAAAGAGAAACAAATGGCTTATTGTCATTTCAGACAGTAACCCGCTTTTCAAAGAAAGAACTGAGCCATGCTTTATCTTGTTTTTTTTTCTTTCATGCTCTGATTCTATATAACAATTACTTCATATCTATTGAAAACTAATTGCTTTGAAAAATAGCTCGGACTCTATTTTTGAAAATCATCTGGAATTAACGGTTGTCAAAAATATCTAACTCTCAATCAACAACTTATGTCATTGATTGAGGGGGAGAATGATTTTTCAATTAAATCAAAAAGTGTATTTTTCAAACAATGGTACCAGACCTTGGTTACTTTTATGTTTTCAAAAGATAATTATGCATGTTTAATCAATGGAGGTTAAAGTCTCAAAATCCAATCCTTATCAGTTAAAACGCTTTCATAATCAAGTCACAATTTTCCTTAAATGCTTTCAAAATCAATTTAAATCTTCAGAGATCACAAATCTCAAATGATTTGATAATTGTGATCGGGGGAGAATTTGTGATTTAAATTCGAGTTAATCTAATAAGTCGGTAAATGGTTTTATAAGGATGTACAAGTTTTCCTCCCCGCATGTGACAAACGATTTCAAATTTTCCATGCACATGTTGAGGGGGAGCATCTATTTTATATCTCAAACCATTGTAACGTGATTGAATTGTCTCTAAGTGCAGGGCCCCTCTAATATGTGCAAAACTCTTTCAAACTTCGAGGCACATATTGAAGGGGAGCAAACTTTTGAAAACCTCATCCTTCCTCAAAATGTTTTATCTACTCAAATTGATTGGGAAGTGATGATGATCATTTTAGAAAATGTTAATCAAAAGATTGGACCTTTCATTCTTAATCTAACGATTTCAAATATCTCTTGCCTCCATGTGCTAAACAAATTCTAAATATTTATGCATATGTTGAGGGGGAGCATTTCTAAAATATCAAAACAATTAAGATACAAAATGCTTTGATTCTATATCACAAGTATCTTGATTGATTTTTCAAATGGTTTTCAATTGGTTCCAATGGCGGATGAACAATACCAAAAGACCGACCAACTTTACTTTATCTATGGTGTTATAAGGATGGTTAGGTTAGGAATTGTTCCCACGATCCCGCCAGAGCCGGAGGATCTTCGAGGACAATCCACTAGATAGTGTAGAAGTCCTTAGGTATGATGAAAAAGGAGAAAAGTGAGATAAGGGAAGAGTGCGGATCGAGACCGGTGATGCATCAAATAAACCCAACAAGGTTCTAGTAATGAAGTCGGTATGTGCTAAAACACATACCTTTTCTTTATCAAAATAGACCCAAAATAACCAAGAAAGAGCCGTTTATTGCTAATATTTGTAGTTTTCTTGAGTTTGTGCTTGTGCGGTATGGATATGTAAAACACGCAAAAGGAGCCAAATCGACGTAAATCCGAGCACGAGAGATTAAGAGAGCTTAAGGCGGTAGGAAGGACGTAATTATGCATTTATGAAGATTTCTAATCTCGAGGATGATTTGTGAAGATTTGATCAAAGTTTGAAGAATTGGCAGAAATGGCCCCTCAACTTTGAGAATTGGCAAAAATGATACTTAAAGATTCAAAAATTGCAATCTGGCCCTTGGTTTATTTGAAGGTTGGCAAATTCAGTCCTTGGAAGATATTGTCAAATTTGCACTTGTGGTCCTTGGAATTTCAGCAATTACAACATTAGTCCCTATGGTTATCCTTTGAATACAACTTAGTCCATTATTATCCAATATCCAATAACTATAATATCCATGGCCCAATCCTTAAACAATGTCTCGGCCTAACACAAAAACCCCACCCGTCCAATATACCTAATAACACCCAACCCGACCACCTTATACTTTTGACCCGGTTTCTAATATCTTTACCCGGTCAATTCCACCCATGAACCGTCAACACTTTTGAGATAATATTAAATATCCAAACGCGCCCAAACACCTCTGCCTCCTCTTCCCCAGCCAAACACACCCATTTCACCCACCATTTTACCAATCCCAAACACTGAACATAGTACTAAGAATCTATCCATCCATCTTATCCATCACTGACTTGTCAAATGAGGTGCCTACGTGGACAAATGGAGCCCTTTGATTGGCCGTGACACATCACAAGTGCAAATGGAGCTTTCTGATTGGAATTGGTGACAGTGGAATGATTTTGTGGCTAAAAATGGCCTTCTAGCATCTTCTGAAAGGAATCCAAGCAAGGCTCAAGCTCAGCTATTTATACACCCCTTGGCTCACATTTGTATTTGTCCAATTCCTTAGGCATTAGAGGAATTTTGGCCACTTTATTTACCTGTCATTTACATGTTTTAATTTAGTGTAAACCTTTAAATTCAAGTTTGTAATCGTTTTTCATTAATGCAAGTTTCCTTCTTGAATTTGATTAATTGTCATTTAATTCAAACTACTGTTAATCAAGTGCTTGTTTCTGCTTCATCTAACTCACAAAAGCTCCTATAAGCTTTTGTGAGTTCTTGGTTTCTTAAAAGTTTCTCTAAAACTCAGTTTTGCAAAAAGTCAAGAAAAGTCAAATTTTGTCAAAGGTTAAAAGTCAAACATTTTATGGTCAATTTCTGGTTTAGATCTGTATTTTGGTTAAGTTTTATGCTTATGAGATCAGTTAAATTCAATCTCAGTAAGGGTTTGAGTTTTAATGCATTTTGGAATTGCTAAAGTGGTGTTTGGATTGCTTTGTTAAACTGTTTTAGAAGCTAGAATAATGGATTAGATTAGTTGCTGTAGGTTTGAGATAGTCATTTGATCTCAAATCTGTCATTGTTTTGTTCCCTTTTGCTCTTATAGTCAAAATCCATAGTTCACTGCTCCTATTGTCATCACTGTTGAAATCAGTAACCATAATCACAACATGTAGGTTTAGAAGTTGTTAAGCTAGCTTGTTTAAGTTTCTTTACATATTATTTCATCCATTTCATTCACACATTTGCACTAGAATCTCATAAAAGTCAAACATCTCATCTGTCATTAAAAGTCAAAATAGTCCAAAGTCAGTTTTTTACAGATCTTGTAGCAATAGCATAGTGTTCATTTCAGCTAGTTAAGGTCTAAGATTTGGCACATTTGCAGTATTCTAGGTGGTCTTCAATACCCTATATCTTTTTTGGCTTAAGCACTTCTGATAAGCTTATATATAAGCTCAAACATGGTACCTGTTTCCTGTTTGCTGCAATCAGCAGTCTAGTCCCACTTGGCCACTTTTGTTTTGATCTTTATCTTCTTCATAAATAGCCCTTATTAGCTGAAATCTTGGATAATTAATATCTGGCTGGTAGACTAGAGAACCACACTTTTGTTTTTAGCTTTAGCTTATTAAATAAGCAGTTACTTAAGCTAGAACATAGGGCCAGATTAGCTTTTTTGCATAATATCAGTTGCTTAAATCCTTGGTAATCAATGCTTTAGCAGTTAGGAGTAGGTGCTATTAGTTCCCTTAGAGTAGTTTTAGAGTTGTCTAGCTTATGTAGTCAGTTGGTACACTTTAGAGCTTATTAGCTTATTTTCCAAGTAGCTTATTAGGATCAGTTTCATAGCAGCTCTTAATTCTGCCACATAGGCCCTTGTTTATATATTTTTATTAGCTTTAGAATAATATTTTAGGATTTCCCTGAATTTTTCATAATTTTTAGCTGCTGTTTGTTATTTTTCTTAATTAAAATCAATTTTTAAGTCTTTTTAAATAGTGTTTATTGCAATTAATTAAGAAAAAGTTCCAAAAAATAATTTTTCAATTTTCTCAGTTTAAGAAAAATATAAAAAGCATAAAAAAGATTTTTCCATATTTTTCCCTTTTTATTTGGTATTTTTCAAAATTTAAATTAGATTAAAATAGTATTAAATTCATAGAAAATAGAAAATTAATCAGAAAATTACAAAAATAGTTTTGAAAATTCTCTTATGTTATTTTAGATTTTTAGAAATTAGTTTCATAATTTTCCCCTTTGTTTTTATAATTTTTAGTTATTTAGTCTTATTTTTAAAAGTTAAATATTAGTTTTTAATTTTAATAAATTCAAGAAAAATCCAAAAAAATAGTTTTAATTCTAAAATAGTTTTCTATTATCATTTTTAGCATAAAAGTAATTTTAGGTTATTTTTAGGAGTTAGATTAGACATATTTGCATTTTATTCGCGTTTCGTTTAAATTTCGTATTTGCGTTTTAGTGTAGAATTGCGTAGTTTGCCTTACTTCTTAGGATTTCCCGTAGATTAGATGTTCCATTTACTTTTCTTATCCCATAGTTTAGATAATATCATTTTACCCCCTTCTGTTATTCAAATCCCGATTTTTGAGACGTGAGTTGGAAATTCCATTCAACCCTCGTTCGGAACGATCTCGGTGCTCAAACCTAACACATTTGAGTTACCCACATACTACACTTCTTATTATTGGTCAGTGTCCGAGCCGTTTTAAGTTTCTTACGGTTAGTCATTCACAAGTGGCTAGCTTGTGTGAGTCAAACTTGACGTTGTTTCTCTCACTGCAAATCAATTTTTGGCGCCGCTGCCGGGGAGGGCTTGTAGCGAGTTTTCGTATTCCGTCTCGTATCGTGTGCATTTGAAGATCCTTCCTCGTGAAGTTATCGTTGATATTTGTACATATCCCTTTTATAAAAACCCAAAAAGATTTTCCTTTTCATTTTATGTTTTCTAAAACCCAAAAATATTCTTCTTTACCCTCTGAACCGTCAATTCTTTAGCTCTTTACCCTCTTATTCGTATAATTCTTCTCGATGTCTTCGTCTTACCATTATGGTTGTCAATGGTGTGGGGGACCTCAAAATGGTGGGAATTGTCTCGGTTGTAGCATTGTGAATACGGGAGACGAGTTTGTCTACGACCAATATCCCTACAATGATACGGTCGATTTCCTTAACCAATCCCCATACCATGAGGCGGAGTCATACTCGTGTAATCTTGTGGAGGTCCTCACCAAGGTTTTCAATGCCAAGCTCAATATAACAATCAGACCTTTGGTTATGAACCTTATCCATATACTTCACCAAACCCGTCACAACAATCATATTGTTGTGAGTATTGTGGAGGTCCGCATGTTAACTCCGATTGTCAAATGCAGAACCCGCTTGTTTACGAGCAAGTTCCTTGTGATAATTATGACTATTCGTATGACCCACCTCCACAATACCAAGAAATTCAACCACAACCTCCGATAATTTCTCCAGAAATTCAAAGATGTCTTAATATACTCGAAGAATTTGTTAATAAACATGACGAAGATCGAGCATCTCGCAACGAAAGATCTAAGATAGAATTACTCGAAGAAGAAGAACGAGCAGCTCAGATTGAAAAATGTCTTGAAGAAATACGAATTGAGGAGCAGGCACTTGCAAGACGTGCTCGATGGCTCGCGACTTACATCGACGATGATGATGAGGATTCCATCCAAATGAAAGAGTACTATGCAAGTTTGTCGGATGAAACCCCTCCCGTTTCTGAGCCTTTCATTTCCGACTCTTCCCCTTCACTCACGCCGGATGAGAGAAGTGATATCGTATTGGAAGAGGTCGATGATTCTATTTCTACATACATTGTTGATCCCGTTGACTCTCTCATAATGGGGGACGAGCCTCTTAGCACTATTCCGGAAACGAAATCGTCTTGTGTTGAGAGCCTTGACCCAATCCCAAGTGAGTCCGAGGATATATCTGATAGTGATTGTGATTCGCTTTTATGTGATTCTCTTGACATCTCCGAGGTTACTTCCGGGATTTTCTCAAATCCACTCTTTGAATTCAAGGACGACTACACCTTTTGCGAAGTTAATCCTCTTTTTGACCAAGATTTTGAGTCCGATTCAGAGACCACAACGGAAGTGGTGGATATTGCTAGCTCTCAGAGCACACCACTTGTCCCATCTCTGTGTTCCGACCTTTCTCTCCCGTCATGTGATGTTGAAGAAAGTATTGAATCCGACACTGAGGATATTATGGAGTTTGATTTTAAAGTGGTTGAAGACGATATTCTTGATAAGCCGCCAAGTGATTCTAATATGGAAGAAATCGACTTACCCATTGATGACTTGATACCACCGGGTATTGAGGATACTGATGATGATCCCGATGGGGATATGGTTGTTCTAGATGGTTTTCTTGACTCTCCTTCTTCTGATGAGTCCACCATCCTTTATCCCGTTGAGCCAACATGTGAAGACAAGATTTTCAAACCCGGGATATTCATTGATGAGCTTTATGCTAAAACCGTTTTTCGAGATAAGGATCCTCACTTGGATGCCTTCATTGTTAAGCTTTCACCTCCTTACCATAAGCTCTCATCTTTCTTGGAGTTTTCTCTCTTTGATCCGTCATTCATTCGTCCACCCGCAAAACCGCCGGATGATGGATCATTCTTTCATGACATACCATTTGTGCTTGAGCCCGACACTTTCTTCACCACCCAACCCACCCAGTCTCATTCTTTCGGGAATGAAGACACCGTTTTGACCACGGTATCTCTACCACTTTCTTCCCCAAGGACAAATGAATTCTGGGACGAGTCAGGCTAGCGACTCGGTAATCAAAAACAGTAGCGCTTCGTGGGAGGCACCCCATGCTTATCTCTATCTTCTTTCTATTTTCTAATAAGTGACGTGAAGGGGTTAGCCTCTTCGATTTCTCGTGTTTGGTTGTTTGTGATGTTGTGTGTAGGATTTTCCCGATATGAAGACTCTCGTGCTCGAAGTTTGTCTTTTCTCCACTCGAGTTTCATGATCGATGCTGATGGAAATCCGATATCCTAATCTTATCGACTAACGTTTATCTTCTAGCATACTTAATAAACGGCTTTTAGATTTTCGTGATACCCTTGCTTTAAACATTGAGGACAATGTTTCGTTCTAGTCTGGGGTAGGGTAATCTTCGATTTGATTTGACCGCACTTATGTATTTACATTGTGTTTCTCTCAACCCGCTTTTCCTTAGAAAAGAAAATTTGTGCAAAATGAGAAAATTTAAAATTTTTGTAAGCTTTTGTTAAGTCTTTTGATTGAAAAGTTGGCTAGTCTCTTAGATAAGAAGCTATAAAATGCTAATTCTAGCTCACAAGGCCAAGATTTTGCAAGTTTCCGAGTGACTTTAAATATGCATGACTTGATTTCATTAGACGAAACATTTGCTAAGTTAATATATGTTTTGACATCTTGATTGACTTTCATTGGTGAGAGTAGGAATGGAATTGACTTGACCGGCGTGTTGAGCCCTAGCTTGTTCCCTTAACCATAGATAATCTAAAAATTATCGGCTAAGCATCTGCGGATCTCATTATTTGGGATTTTAAATTTGCAGAGATCGAGAAATGATAGAGTTACTTATGAGTTTAGATGCTAAGCGTGGAGTAGTTGGTTCTCTTTAGAGCCCATCGAAGGTACTTATGGCTTTTTGTTCCCACAAAATTGTTTCACCCCATATCTGTCTAAATAATTAGAGATGTCGAGTCTTTGGCGATAGTTGGTTCTTTATCTTCTTAAAAGAATATTTGTTTTAAAAATTGGGTACACATCAAGGATCCGTAATAAATAATTAAGCAATAAGTGATATGTGAAATGTAATAAGTAAAAGTTGTGAGCTGCGGTGTCGAGATCGGACCCTTGGATCTTTAGCCGGATTGAATGAGGTCTTAGCCTAGCCACCGGGATCCTCATTTCATGAAGCCTATAGTCTTGGAATTACCCGTGAAGCTCCGTGGTTCATGACTCATATAAAAAAAAATAAATGAGAGTAAAAGTTCAAAAAAAAAAAAAAAAAAAAAAAGTCAAAAGTTAGTAATAAAAATTCCTTGATGTGGACCTCATTTTTACGACAATGGTTCTTGAGAAGGCGGATAACTAATTATCGACTTAGCTTTGTATCTTTATCGGAATAAAAGTTATCGAAACGAGAATTTGAAGAAATTCATTTCTCACAAAAATAAAAAATCTAGAGGAAAATAGGAAAATGGGAGCAAAAGGTAATTACACAAGTAACTTCCATGGGTAGTGTTAGCATCTAAAATCATATTTAACAATGATTTCGATTTTACGCTTAGTTTGGGACTTGTGAAAAATCGGGACGATGTATTCTATCCGTATGGTCACTTCTGCGTGTTGTGTTTTCTACTCCGTGATCCTAACGTGTCGTTTGAAAAATGTTGGAGTTATTGATCGACATGAAAGTTCAACAAACCGTCACTCATAATCAGAATGTGCTTAATCGTTAGATCTATATATGAATTTAAAGGTAAACGGGGCGTTTTTAGAATTAAGGGTTCTTAATCTCTTTTGAGGAATCTTTGCTACTTCTTCATAGGTTTAGTAGAAAGACATTGAAATCCTTGGTTTTAGAAGCGTGAGTTGATTGCATTGCGTGAGGACACGACAATGGTCTCGTCTGGTATTTTGGTATGTGCTAAAACACATACCTTTTCTTTATCAAAATAGACCCAAAATAACCAAGAAAGAGCCGTTTATTGCTAATATTTGTAGTTTTCTTGAGTTTGTGCTTGTGCGGTATGGATATGTAAAACACGCAAAAGGAGCCAAATCGGACGTAAACCGAGCACGAGAGATTAAGAGAGCTTAAGTCGTAGGAAGGACAAAATTATGCATTTATGAAGATTTCTAATCTCTGAGGATGATTTGTGAAGATTTGATCAAAGTTTGAAGAATTGGCAGAAATGGCCCCTCAACTTTGAGAATTGGCAAAAATGATACTTAAAGATTCAAAAATTGCAATCTGGCCCTTGGTTTATTTGAAGGTTGGCAAATTCAGTCCTTGGAAGATATTGTCAAATTTGCACTTGTGGTCCTTGGAATTTCAGCAATTACAACATTAGTCCCTATGGTTATCCTTTGAATACAACTTAGTCCATTATTATCCAATATCCAATAACTATAATATCCATGGCCCAATCCTTAAACAATGTCTCGGCCCAACACAAAACCCCACCGTCAATATACCTAATAACACCCAACCCGACCCTTATACTTTTGACCCGGTTTAATATCTTTACCGGTCAATTCCACCCATGACCCGTCAACACTTTTGAGATAATATTAAATATCCAAACGCGCCAAACACCTCGCCTCCTCTTCCCAAATTAAACACACCCATTTCACCCACCATTTTACCAATCCCAAACACCGAACATAGTACTAAGAATCTATCCATCCATCTTATCCATCAACGACTTGTCAAACGAGGTGCCTACGTGGACAAATGGAGCCCTTTGATTGGCGTGACACATCACAAGTGCAAATGGAGCTTCGATTGGAATTGGTGATGATGGAATGATTTTGTGGCTAAAATGGCCTTCTAGCATCTTTCGAAAGGAATCAAGCAAGGCTCAAGCTCACTATTTATACACCCCTTGGCTCACATTTGTATTTGTCCAATTCCTTAGGCATTAGAGGAATTTTGGCCACTTTATTTACCATCATTTACATGTTTTAATTTAGTGTAAACCTTTAAATTCAAGTTTGTAATCGTTTTCATTAATGCAAGTTTCCTTCTTGAATTTGATTAATTGTCATTTAATTCAAACTATCATTAATCAAGTGCTTGTTTCGCTTATCTAACTCACAAAAGCTCCTATAAGCTTTTGTGAGTTCTTGGTTTCTTAAAAGTTTCTCTAAAACTCAGTTTTGCAAAAAGTCAAGAAAAGTAAAATTTTGTCAAAGGTTAAAAGTCAAACATTTTATGGTCAATTTCTGGTTTAGATCTGTATTTTGGTTAAGTTTTATGCTTATGAGATCAGTTAAATTCAATCTCAGTAAGGGTTTGAGTTTTAATGCATTTTGGAATTGCTAAAGTGGTGTTTGGATTGCTTTGTTAAACTGTTTTAGAAGCTAGAATAATGGATTAGATTAGTTGTTGTAGGTTTGAGATAGTCATTTGATCTCAAATCTGTCATTGTTTTGTTCCCTTTTGCTCTTATAGTCAAAATCCATAGTTCACTGCTCCTATTGTCATCACTGTTGAAATCAGTAACCATAATCACAACATGTAGGTTTAGAAGTTGTTAAGCTAGCTTGTTTAAGTTTCTTTACATATTATTTCATCCATTTCATTCACACATTTGCACTAGAATCTCATAAAAGTCAAACATCTCATCATCATTAAAAGTCAAAATAGTCCAAAGTCGGTTTTTTACGGATCTTGTAGCAATAGCATAGTGTTCATTTCACTAGTTAAGGTATAAGATTTGGCACATTTGCAGTATTCTAGGTGGTCTTCAATACCCTATATCTGTTTTTGGCTTAAGCACTTCTGATAAGCTTATGTATAAGCTCAAACATGGTACCTGTTTCCTGTTTGCTGCAATCAGCAGTCTAGTCCCACTTGGCCACTTTTGTTTTGATCTTTATCTTCTTCATTAATAGCCCTTATTAGCTGAAATCTTGGATAATTAATATCTGGCTGGTAGACTAGAGAACCACACTTTTGTTTTTAGCTTTAGCTTATTAAATAAGCAGTTACTTAAGCTAGAACATAGGGCGATTAGCTTTTTGCATAATATCGGTTGCTTAAATCCTTGGTAATCAATGCTTTAGAGGTTAGGAGTAGGTGCTATTAGTTCCCTTAGAGTAGTTTTAGAGTTGTCTAGCTTATGTAGTCAGTTGGTACACTTTAGAGCTTATTAGCTTATTTTCCAAGTAGCTTATTAGGATCAGTTTCATAGCAGCTCTTAATTCTGCCACATAGGCCCTTGTTTTTATATTTTTAATAGCTTTAGAGTAATATTTTAGGATTTCCCTGAATTTTTCATAATTTTTAGCTGCTGTTTGTTATTTTTCTTAATTAAAATCAATTTTTAAGTCTTTTTAAATAGTGTTTATTGCAATTAATTAAGAAAAGTTCCAAAAATAATTTTCAATTTTCTCAGTTTAAGAAAATATAAAAAGCATAAAAAGTTTTTCCATATTTTTCCTTTTTATTTGGTATTTTCAAAATTTAAATTAGATTAAAATAGTATTAAATTCATAGAAAATAGAAAATTAATCGAAAATTACAAAAATAGTTTTGAAAATTCTCTTATGTTATTTTAGATTTTAGAAATTAGTTTCATAATTTTCCCTTTGTTTTTATAATTTTAGTTATTTAGTCTTATTTTTAAAAGTTAAATATTAGTTTTAATTTTAATAAATTCAAGAAAAATCCAAAAAATAGTTTTAATTCTAAAATAGTTTTCTATTATCATTTTAGCATAAAAGTAATTTTAGGTTATTTTTAGGAGTTAGATTAGACATATTTGCATTTTATTCGCGTTTCGTTTAAATTTCAGTTTTGCGTTTTAGTGTAGAATTGCGTAGTTTGCCTTACTTCTTAGGATTTCCCGTAGATTAGATGTTCCATTTACTTTTCTTATCCCATAGTTTAGATAATATCATTTTACCCCCTTCTGTTATTCAAATCCCGATTTTTGAGACGTGAGTTGGAAATTCCATTCAACCCTCGTTCGGAACGATCTCGGTGCTCAAACCTAACACATTTGAGTTACCCACATACTACACTTCTTATTATTGGTCAGTGTCCGAGCCGTTTTAAGTTTCTTACGGTTAGTCATTCACAAGTGGCTAGCTTGTGTGAGTCAAACTTGACGTTGTTTCTCTCACTGCAAATCAAAGTCTCGGTAAGCATTGAAGGGGTTGAAGAATGAAAAAGAATTTGATGTGAAAAGGGTGAAAAGAAATAGCCCTCCATTTATTCAACCTTAGGGCAGAAACCGGGTTCAATTCATATACTACTGGTGGTTACCAAGGTAACATCGGTATTGAAGACAAGACGTTATGGACCCAGTGACGCACTGCACTAAACTTCCCAAACTACTCAAGTTCCTCTTAAAAGGGCTTGTTTCACTCTCACGGGGAACCAACATAATCTATCGACTTTCTCTTAGAGATTGTTGATATTGAAGAAGGAGACCCTCTCCCTAGTCTCCGGCATAGGAACCAAATGTGCACAATTGAGTCTAGAGCCACGAGATCATCTTATAAATCTCATTAGGACACTTTCAATGAAGACTCTCTGTTTCACACAATGTGGAAAAAGAGATTACATCTTATGAGTCCTACGCATTATCCTTGTGGTATTGCCAGAACATCTAAGTGATATGCTTACATATTCACAATGAAGATGGAAAGCCTTCTGGAGCCAACATCAAGCAAGCTCCTGGTAGGTGGCATGTAAGATCTATCCAATAGATCAACCATGTAACAACTGGACAGAAACAATGGAGCGATTCAATCTTATAAATCAATCATGGTTCAGGTTATGGATTGACGGATACCTTTGAAAAACCAGTCATTGTGCTTAAAAACTCTTTTCTTTAGCGCATCGACTGAGTACGTATTTCTCAAAATAAAAGGTGTTTATGATTGATAATTGATTTTCATTAAAACCTTCGTTGTATTACAAAAACAATTTCTATTTGAGCAATACATGATTGTTTTTCAAATCTCTTTTCATCAATCGTGAATCTCATTTATTTGGTTCACTCACTCCGTGTTGTCTTCTTTGAGACGTTCGGTTTGAGAACAACTAGAGCAATTGCGAAACCTCGTCAAGGAAATTCTTGAATTATACCGATCACAGCAAGCTTGTATCGATCAATGGGGAACCGTGGGCCGTGTACCTCAATTCATCAAAAGTGATCAAAGACACTTTCGTGTGCTTTGTTGCTAACTGTCTCATGCGGTACACCCGACGTTTGCGATTGATCGAATGAAGCGGTCAATCCATAGCCGCATGCTCACACAACACATTCATATCTAAAGAAATCATGATTAGTGCATCAATGACTCGATATTATAACTCCATGCTTCCTTACTGTTGCCAATATCATGAATCAACGAAAGCTTCCGCTACTCGATTAGAAGAAATCATGATCCGTAATGTGAGCATGCGGTCCAAAAGTCACACCATCACATAATACCAACACCACAAAGGATGAGTCGAGATTAATGTGGTGATGATCTCAAATCGGCTCAAAACTCGGTATCACGTGGATCGGTTAAAGACCTCCACTCGATTATCCAAACACGCGAAAATGAAGATTCAAAAACTACGAGCTACGTAACAAGAATCCAAGAACAATCTCAATGTGATATCTGTTTGTTTTCTATGTAATTTAATGTGTATTTGAGGTGACCTCCCTTAGGGGGAGATTGTTAGGATTTGGAAAATCCAGTAGTTAAAGTGTCGGTCACCTCAAGTATATGTAATCGTTAGAAAGCTCGTAGTCGTAGTTATTTATTGTTGAGTAACATTTAGTTAAGTAACACCGTGGAGGACGGACGGGTCTTTACCCACTGTATGCCTGATCCACAGCCCGTCAGGTGGCGTTTTATATAAGTACTATAAATACTCTCTACCTCCCAAGGTAGAGAGTTGGAGCTCATAATAAGATTTTTTTTTCTCTCACTAAAGTTCCTAAACCTCTAACTTTCTCTCTCTATAACTCATATTGTGTATGCCTACTTTGGTCATGGTTTGATGTGTATGTGAAATCCAATATGTTACATCAAATTTTCTTCATTTTCTTCACATGGTACTGTTGTTTCCTTAGCATCCGAAATCATTTTGGTTGATTCACAATTAGAAGGAATGGCTCTTTCAACATTGTCCTGCTCTTGTTGTGGTGCATGTGACTCGATAGTTTCTGGTGTAGAAACGGACATCCACCTCTCCAGCCAATTCCAAGCTGAATCCGATTTTAAGGGATCACATTTGATGTTAATTTGTTTGGTCTTCGGTGTAGATTCTAGTAGCTATAAGAAAAATAAATGTTAATTCACATTCAATTAGAATAAAAAGCAGAGGCAATAAAGGATCGAGAAGTTTCGGACGAGAGAGATGAAAACGGTGAATGTACCTGGCGAGCGAGACTGTTACTTAATAGCTTCTCCATGGAAATATGTGTTGGATTTTGCACTCCCTGAAAAAAAATACCTTTACAATGACCGTATCTAACTCGTGTTTTTCTAAAATTTGTCACTTTCGACCCATTTGACCCATTCTGACCCGCAAGTTAATAAGCTTATGTTTCTATCATAATAGACTCAAAAGTACTTTTAATAGGTTTCCAAGTTTAATTGAACATTGGGATATGAATACCACAAGCTTTGGTGGTCTCGCACTCAAACCGATGGCGTCTCAACGATAAATTCCTTGCGCCTAGGCCCTCAAAATACAAATTTTGTTCACAATTTGTAACTAAGATATGTAATAATTTTTTAATACCAAAATTATTTGTAACATTCTTAGGTGGGCTACCCAAAGGAATGAGAGAAGGGCAATAGCTATACCTTGCCACCAGTTAAAAATACAATTGACTTGAATGTTAAAAACTTGGCCATGGGTGAATTTATGCCAACTCATCTCATTGTTATTTCATAAAACATAACTAAGCAATAGTGGTCAAGTAGATCAGTATGGTAAATGCATTTTATTGATCAATTACAAAAGACGTGTATCCGCTTAAACAAATGAATTACCCGTGCGAGGTACATGAAAATTGACACACAAAAGTAAGATTAAGCATAATTCAAAGCCCGAACCGACCGACCAAATCTGAACCAAAACACGATATTAGGAAATATTTTGAACTGAAAGCCAACCAAAATGTCTCCCTCGATTTCGGTCTATTATTCTGGTATATTCGGTCTTTGCTTGCCCATGTTTATTTTCTACTGCATTCTATAGTAGGCCTCAAGTCCAGCAAAAATAACAATAGGAAACATTTTAGTGTAGATTCTACACTCTACAGGAACATAATTTTAGACTACATAAGAGGACTACAATAGCAAAATGATAACAAATAAAAGCCCAACAACAAAGACTTACAGAAGCAATACGCATATTAATATAACCAACATATAATATTTTTTGAGCTACCACCTAATCAGAAAATATATGAATTCTTTAAGCTTAGGGGGTGTTTGGATTTCCATATTTAAAACAACTTAAATCATTCAAGATCAACACGTATTCGTAGCCACGTCAATAGTACACTCTTTACTATTATTAGTATCATGACAAATGACTCATTGTGCAACATAACACACTAATGATATATTTTAGTATTATTCTAGTTATAGATGTTCTACAATGTTAACAAATGCAATGAGAGGTTCATGTTTGAAATAGTGAAATACATTGTTTGAAATAAATGATCATTTATTAGTGGTTAGCCGTGTTCATATCGTAATATTTTCTTGTGCGACTATATCTGTCAAGACATACGATGGAAAGACATTCTCCCCGCAAGTTAAAGGCTCGTACACAATCATCGGTGTGAAGTTGAAGATAAGAGATAGGGTTTTATGCCTCTTGTGACGACGAAAGGTGCACCGATCTATAATGATATGGTTCTTGGCGACAATAATATTACCCTTGCCTACTACCGGGTCAAGAAGGATTCCACTCTCAAACTTATGCGTAAATCAAGTGGATTGGTGCCAATATTCATCAATTTCGATGAAAAGAGGCGCTGGATAGTGAATGTCAAACTCTCAGACACCATCCGCAACTTGAAAGACCAAATTTATCATATTACATACCCTCATGATAATCAGGAGCTAGTTATAGTTTTCAACGACATTGTTCTTGACGACTGTTGTATCCTTGCCGACTTCCACATTACAGTGGACTCGGTCCTGACAGTTATGCGTAAATCCAAGCCTAGAACGATGGAGATATTCGTGAAGATCGCTGGAAAGACCATTTCTCTGGATGTCAAAGCCACGCCTAAATATCATACTTCAAGCATTTGGAAACTCTTTGAGCAACTTAAGGCCTTTTTAAGCTGTTACATATTACAGTTACTTAACTATATAACTAAAAATTCTTCTATACTAAAATAATCATTAGCATTAGATCATCAATGCATACCGTAACTGAAATTTATATACTAACATCACACTCATAATCACTTTTTAAGTTGCGACTCCATTTTGCTTTAGAATTTTTTATTTGATCTGTAGTTAAATAACAATCCATCTAAATCGACCCATTTGTCACTAAATAAATCGAAATTATCACCATTAATAAGCGACCACAGAAGTTAAAGTAGGTAATTAAGTATTACCTCTAGTTTTTTCGGTAGGTGATCAGCATTCATTAAAACCATTTAGAGAGAATGGAGAAAAAAGGTGTTTGCACGAACCAACCCAAACTGACTTGGCCCAGTTTAACCCCCTATCAAAATGAAAGAGTTGATTCCGTCAACGTGGTTAATAGCATTTTCGAAATACAATAACTCATTAAGTAACTAAATTATACTTAGCCAAACACCCTCTAGCGTTCAAAGTAATAGTCTTACTTTATTCCTTATTATGTTATGGAGTCAAAGTAATGTGTATTGGTAGGATCCATATTTAAAGGTACAAAATCTAACATGTATCAACTTATTTAACTCATTTTAAATTGAATATGCACGAATAGAGATGAAAAAAAATAATAAAAACCTAGAGATAACCTGAAAAAATCTGCAAATCCAAGGTCCCATCTTTTTTCGAGAAAACATATCTACACCTGCAAATAAGATATAAATTATGTCTTCTTTTGGTGATACTGTAAATCTATTATACAATGGGATGTAAACCTACAAATTCCAGTTTCAAATAGTACAGAATGGTCATGTAGTATAATAACTTTTGAGATAAAATGGATGCACAAAACAATTATACCTATTATTAGGCACGACTAATTTCACAGTACACACATATCAATGCCTTTTATTTTCATTGCTACAATAGAATGATCAATTTAAACAGCTTGTTAAGCAAATAATGAACAAAAGAAATCTTTAAAATGGAAGACACGTAAAATTTTAAAGTAATGCATAGATGATTTATCGGCTGTTACCCTCAAGCAGCTCTCATTAATGCCAGGCTTAATGCCACCGTTGACAATATTGGAGCCATTCCTTCAAAGAATATGAGATTAAAAAAGCAATATAAGAACTTCTCTTTCACTGTAAGCCTAAGCTGGTTCGACATACGAAACCCATTATAAATACAATATCTGAAAACTATAATTGTATACCGTTATTGTATCAAAGGCACCTTACTGTTGCACATGGTGTACCGTTAGTACCATTCGAACACTTCATCTGCTGGAAGAAACATTACACAAAAAATAAAAATATGTTAACAATAATAGATCAAAGAAACATTACACGACATGTCAAGCATTCATGGTTGCAAACCTGTGATGAAGAAAACACAAAAATCAGTAAACCGAACATTAGAAGAGATTGTGAGGAAAAAAAGGATATTAGGGTTTTTGAGAAAAAAATATATAATGAACCGTATATAAGTTTTACGGTTACTTAAGTTGTAGGGATTCTCCTACATAATTGGTTGCATAGATTTATAATTATAGGCATTTATAGATTATAATATGGAACATAATTATCAAAATAACTTGTTGCCTAAGTGGTAAACACACAAGTTATTTATACTAATCCTACAAACGACCCGAGTTCGAATCTCACCATGGTCATTTTTTATTAAATTCGAATTTTAGAAATAATTGCTTAAGAATTTCAAAAATTAATACATAAAATCAGAAAATTAAATATTATTGCTTAGGTGGATAAAAATATTGCTTAGTTGGACAACAAATGATTATGTGGCATTAAATTGGATTATGTGGCATTGAGGTGGCATTGAGGTGACATTAGTGCCAAATGCCTCCTGTTATATATAATATAGAGATATATATCCGTAAAAAGACAAATAAAAAGATTAAAAAAAGACTAAAATACACCGTTGGTCCTTAAACTTGGCAAGGTGCATCGCTATGGGACAAAACCCGGCCTTTTCATCGCCATAGGTCCAAACCTTGGCCATTAAATGCCGTAATCGTCCCTTGACCGAGATTGGGACGGTCAAACCGATTTCCTTCGAGGGTATTATAGACCATTCACTTTTATGACCCAACCTAGTTAAAATGTAACCCAACCTTCAACCATATATGTATCGGCTACGACCAAGAGTGAACCTTAAAATACAATCAACACACATTCTACCCAAAGCAAAAAGAAAAACAATAATGGCACAAAACGATAAGGGGAAGGCTTTGTTGAGTTCGTTGAGGAAAGCAGACTGCCCAAATGAAAAGCGTTTGGGTGTTAAGAAGGAGAAGGAAGAGGATGACATCTTGTTATCAAATTTTAACGATTTGGAAGAAAGGATTAAAAATCTGGAAATTTATTTAAATATCTTAAGGAAAGGAAGGAAAAGAAGGAAAACGATGATATGGAGAGTTGTAGGTCTAGCTAAGTGTATGTTTAGATGATAGTAAACATTTGTAGTTCTTGAGAACATGAAATCGATGAATAAAATTTTGTGTTCTTATTTAAGTAATTGTGTTTGAAATCGTTTTGCATTTCTTAATAGGTTTGACTTACCCAAGTCATACCACAATAGTAAGTTACAATTTGTTGGTTTTCATAAGTTTGTTTGAATTTGGTAAGTCAAAATTCAAGATGTTACAATACTGACATTGTTAATACATTGTTGTTTAGTGCTAAAGAGTTTGCATTTTCAACCCGTGTTTTGAAACCACCGCCTCTAATTTTTACGATACGGGGTGTTTGGTTTCTTTGTAACAACTTTTGGCGATAAAAGGGTCGTTTGGTTTAGCTGTAAGATATTGGATTTCACAAACACACTAAACCATAATCACATATGAGGCGTTCAAGTAGTTTAGAGAGAAAGTTTTAGAGAGAAAGGGAAGAGAGTTGGGAACTAGGTGAAACAAGGAAAATGGTATTGAGCTCAACCTCTACCTTGGGAGGTAGAGGTATTTATAGTGTCTTACAAATAAACGCCACCTACGGGTTGTGGATCGGGCATACAGGTGGGTAAAGACCCATCCGTCCTCCACGGCGTTACCTAACAAACTACTTGCTAACATAACTTGACTATGACTACGAGCTTTCTAACGAATACATATACTTGAGGTGACCGACTCTTTAACGATCGAATTTTCTAATTCCTAACAATCTCCCCAAGGGAGGTCACCTCAATTTAAAATGAATACAAACAGATATTACATTAGATTGTTCTAGGATTCTTGATTAAGTTCTTTGCTCGATGGTTCGTAGTCTTTGATTCTTCATGTTCCGCATGTTTGGATAATTACAAGTGGAGGTCTTTAAGCGATCCACGTGATGAAGAGTTTTGAGCCAACATTGAGATCATCACCAACATAAATCTCGACTCTTCCTTTGTGGTGTTGGTATTATGTGATGTTGTGACAATTGGACCGATATGCTCACATTCGGATCATGATATATCTCATCGAGTAGCGGAAGCTTTCTTTGGTTCATGATATTTGCAAAGAAGATAGCGAAGCATAGTATAAAAATATTAGAGCCGTGTTATGTAGATATGCACTAGTCATGATTTCTTCAATTAAGTGTGGATCTGTGAGCATGCGGCTTTGGATTGACTCCTCATTCGATCACCGCAACCGTCCAAATGTACCGCAAACAACGGTTAGCAATAAAACGACGAAACTATCTTTGATCACTTTCGTTGAATTGAGGTACACGCCCACGGTTCCCGTTGATCAATTACAAATCATCGCTGTGATCGGTATAATTCCAAAGAATTTCCTTGATGTGGTTTCGCAATGCTCTAGTTGTTCTCAAACCGAACGTCTCAAAGAAGACAACACGGAGTGAGTGAACCAAATAATTGAGATTCACCGATTGATGAAAAGAGATTTGAAAACAATCGTGTATTGCTCAATAGAAATTGTTTTGCAATACAATGAAGATTTTAATGAACATCAATTATCAATCATAAATACCTTTTATTTTTGAAATATTAGTCCATAGTCAATGTGCTAAACAAAAGAGTTTTTAAGCACAACGACCGGTTTTCAAAGGTATCCGTCAATCCATAACTCGAACCGTGATTGATTCAAAAGATTGAATCGCCCATTGTTTCATTCGGTTGTCACATGGTTGATCTATTGAATAGATCTCACATGCCACCCACCGTGATCTTGTTTGATGTTGGCTCGAAGGCTTTCCATCTTCATTGTGAATATGTTAGCATATCACTCGGATGTTCGCAATACCACAAGGATAATGCGAGGACTCATAAGATATAATCTCTCTTCCACATTGTGTGAAACAGAGAGTCTTCATTGAGAGTGTCCTAAAGAGATTTATATGATGATCTCGTGGCTCTAGACTCAATTGTGCATATTTGGTTCTTATCTTGGAGACTAGGGAGAGGGTCTCCTTCTTCAATATCAACACACTCTAAGAGGAAGTCGATAGGTAATGTCGGTTCCCGTGAGAATGAAACAAGTCCTTTTAAGAGGAACTTGAGTTGTTTGGGAAGTTGTAGTGCGGTGCGTCCGGGTCCATGACGCCTTGTCTTCAATACCGTGTTACCTTAGTAACCACCAAGAGTATATGAATTGAACCCGTATTCGCCCTAAGGTTGAATTATCGGAGGGCTATTTATTTTCACCCTTTCACATTCAATTCTTTTTCATTGTTCAACCCCTTCAATGCTTACCGAGACTTCATAACTAGAACCTTGTTGGGTTTATTCCACTACTAGCTCATCTCATCCGCACTCTTCCCATATCTCACATTTCTCCTTTTTCATCATACCTAAGGACTTCTACACTATCTATTGGATTGTCCTCGGTAGATCCCTCCGGTTCTGGCGGATCATGGGAACAAATACTTAACCTTATCATCCTTATATCACCATACATAAAGTAAAGTTGGTCGGTCTATTTGGTATTGTTCATCCGCCATTGGAACCAATTGAAAACCATTTTAAAATCAATCCGATACTTGTGATATATTATCAAAGCATTTTGTACCGAATTGTTTTGATATTTTTAGAACAAGAGCTCCCCTCAACATGTGCATCAATCATCTTTTGTAATAGAAATAATTTTCATCTTTGAGGGTTGGCTTGCATCTAAGAGTAGTTGTATAAAGAATGTGGTTTTCAAAAAGTTTCTCCCCTCAATATGTGCATAGAAATTTGAAAAATGTTTTGCACATATTAGGAAAAGACGCACATTGAAATAAATTGATCACGTTTCAAATCTTTGTGGTTTAAGATAGATGCTCCCCTCAACATGTGCATGGAAAAATTTGAAATCGTTTGGCACATGTGGGAAGGAGAGCTTGTACATCCTTATAAAACCATGTATCGAATTATCGTTTAAAACCAATTTAAATCACAAATTCTCCCCGATCACATTTTTCAACTCCTTTGAGAGTTGTGATCTCTATTGATTTAAATTCAATTTTGAAAGCTTTTGAGGAGAATAGTGACTTGCTTTTGAAAAAAACTTTTAAGCGATAAGGATCGATTTTCGGACTTTAAACTCCATTGATTAAACATGCTTTTGAAAACATAACATTAGCAAAGGTTTTGAATCAACTGTATAAAACATTATTCTTTTTGATTTTTTAAACAATAAACCTTGCTCAATAACCTTTTTAATTCGAATAAAATAATTCTCCCCCTCAATCAATGACACAAGTTGTTGATTGAGAGATAGAGATTTTGACAGATGATAAGCATAAATGATTTACACGAATAATAGAGTACGAGGTATTTTCAAGCAATTTTGTTTTCATTAGATGGCAAATATTTTTCAGAAGAATCATTAGACGGAAAAATATTTGGGAAGAGAAACATTGTCTTTTGATGACAAACATTTGTTTTAAGAATCGAGCATGGGATTTGAAAAATAAAATAAAGCATGGCTCGTTCTTTACTTTTAAAACGGGTTATAGCCTGAAATGTCAATAAACCACCATTTTCCTCCGCCTCATTTTTTTTTATAAAACAAAAATATGTACATTCGAAGAACATCTAAAGACCCGTGACATTCTTTGAATGTCAACACAAAGTTCGTAGATGATATCGAATAAGGAAAAACATGATAAAATAACAATATTTTTGGAATTTTTCAGGATTTTCTACTTTTATGGATTTTTTGAGAATTTTATAATTTTATATTTTCTTTTGTGGGTTTTGAAATTTTGTATTTTTCTTTTGAATAAATATATACAAGAGATAGATGGATAAAGACGTTTACTCCTCGTCTTCCTCTTGAAGACGCTTGAGTGTTTCGGTTGTAGACTCTTTAGACCAAGGCGTGGAAGGATAAACTCAAAACGTTCTCTAGGAAGAGCTTTGGTGAAGATGTCGCTAACCGGTATTCGGTCCTCACAAAGTATAGTTCCACCACACCGTTTTCAACTTGCTCCCGATGAAATGATGTCGAATGTCGATGTGCTTTGCTCTTGAGTTTTGTACGTTGTTGCATGAGAGAGCAATAGCACTTTATTATCACGAAGCAGAGGATTTTGTTGAATTCAAAGCCATAGTCGATAATTGGGATCTCATCCATAGGATTTGAGCACAACAAGATGACATGACTATGTATTCAGCCTCTCAGAGAAATAAAGTACTCATTTGCTTCTTTGAAGACCGACTCACAAGCTTATCACCCAAAACCGAGCACCTCAGACGTGCTTGACGAGTATCTTGACATCCTGCATGATCGGCATTTGCATAGGTCGTTAGTGACATACCGGTGTCTTTCGGTACCAAAGTACCATATTGATGGTTCCTTGGAGATACCGAAGACCCGTTTAACCGCTTCAAGGTGCTTTTGGTAGGCTTAGCTCGATATCTAGCACACATGCAAACAACGAACAAAATGTCCGGTCTCATTGGTGTGAGGTACATCGGGATCCAATCATACTACGATATTTCGTTTGGTCTACCATGATCCCCGAGTGGTACTCATCCGCTTTAGTACGCTCTATCATGGGAGTGTCAGCAGGTCACTAGAATCAAATCCAAATTTCTTTAAGATCTCATTTGCATATTTAGATTGATTTATAAAAATGCCTTGGGACTTTGTGATATTTGTAATCCCAAGAAAATGACATTTGTCCCATCATTGAAATTTGAAATTTGGAACCCATTTTATTTGAAAAACGATCACATTCATTGGGGTCGATCGAGGCAAAGATAATATCATCAACATATATTTGAACGTGAATTAAATGTTTGCGACTTCACGGTGAACAATGTCGGATCAAATGCTCCTTTGAGGAATCCAGAGATAGAAGAAACTTTGATAGCCTATCATACCATGCCCTTGGATCTTGCTTCAAGCCGTAAAGAGCCTTCTTCAAGCGATAGACATGAGTAGGATGCTCGGATTCACAAAACCTTCCGGTTGGTCGACGATATGACTTCTTTAAGATCTCCGTTAAGAAAAGCCGTCTTTACATCCATCGATAGACAATCATATTCTTACTTGCAGCATTAGCCGGAAGATTCGATCGCCTCGATGCGTGCCACATGAGCAAATGATTCTTCAAAGTCAATACCTTCCTCCCGACGGTATCCTTATGCAACCAATCTAGCCTTGTTCTTTAATACATCGCCATGCTCATCAAGCTTCACTTTGAAGATCCACTTTAGAGCAATGATCATAGCACAATCTGGAGCGGTACATCAAGTCGATCAAATTCATGAATTTCTTCTTGCATGGCATTGAACCAATTGTCTTCATTCATGGCGGTTTAACATCTTTTGGTTCAACCTTAGAGTACGGAGTTGAAGAAGCACCATAAGGCATCGGTTGCAAGTTGTTTCCATATTGATCTTTGGACGAGAGGGTTTCCAATGATGTTTTCCAATGGATGATCATGTGTCCATTTACAAAGGTGTTCATGTGGTTGTTGTTGAGGAACTGAAGTAGCAGAGTCGATGTCTCCTGATGAAGATGGTTCTGATGACGATTCAAGAGCAAATATGTTTTCAAACGGTGCATCTTCAGGAGTAGCAAAGGGATTCTCTCCATCAAGGGTGCCAGAAACATTTCCATGATGTACATTCGATGATTGATGATTTGTTGATGAGACAGAGTGATCAGCAGCAGGCGCTTCATTGACAGGGATAGTAGCAGCCTCTGATGATGGAATTGATAGATCATTAGCAGTTGGCTCATAGTGTTCATCAAACATAGGATCAAATAGTTTCTTCAAGTCATCATCTGAAGGAGGTACATAAGGAGTTTCTGGCGAAGAATCGTATACAAGAGTAGAACTGATTGGACTATTTGAAGATCCAGGTCCAAAACTGGGTTGTCCTGGAGCCATTGGACCGGTCAGTTCATCGAACGTAACGTGAATTGTTTCCATGATATTTTGGGTTCTTTTGTTGTAGATTCGGTATCCCTTTTTGTTTGGTGCATATCCTACAAATACTCCAATGTCCGCTTTAGCTTTAAGTTTTCCTAAGTCTTGGCCTCATTAGTTGGATAACACAATGCACCAAACACACGAAGGAATGAGAGATTAGGTTTTCTATTGTGGACAAGTTCATATGGAGTTTTTCCATGAGCAAGTGTGAATTAGGGATCGATTTTGAGTGTAGCATGCGGTGGCAATTTCTTGACCCGGAGAAACATTGGAACCTTTGAGTAAATCAGCATTGTTCTTGCGGCTTCCACAAGAGTTCGATTTCGTCTTTCAACTACACCGTTTTGTTGAGGAGTTTTGGAACACTTCTTTGATGACCGATTCCAACACTTTCATAAAACTCACTAAGTTGTTTATTAACAAACTCGGTTCCATTGTATGTTCGATGATTACGGCGGTTTTGTTAAGTCGAACTCGCAATTGTTTGATAAGTTTGATGATGATATTGGAGTTTCATCCTTTGTCCTTAAGAACTTAACCGGTGAATCGAGAGTAATCATCAACCACAACTAACACATATTTCTTCCCAAAGATATTCTGCACTCTCATGGGTCCACATAAATCCATGTGAATTATATGAAGAACTTCTGTAACTGAGTTTGTAGGCTTGGGTAATTGGCATGCTGAACAAAGATGATCCTTTTCATAATTTAGTCTAGGTAAACCTACAACTAAGTCCTTTCTGGAGAGATCATTGATGGTGCTGAAGTTCAAGTGATTGAGACGACGATGCCATAACCATGACTTTGTTTTCGAAGCCTTTGACAACAAGCAAATTGGAGAAGAATTCATCATATCTTCGATAAAGATGGTGTATAGATTTGAACCACGTGTTCCTCTTAAAAGTTCTTTACCATCAAGTTCTCTAACGAAGCGAGTATGTAGCTCAAGGCCACTTCTAGATCGTAATCACGTAATTGACCGACAGAGAATAAGTTATGACCAAGACCTTCTACGTAATATACCCCGGAGATAACACTATCACCGACAACATAATCTCCGTAACCCATAATTGCACCAAAATGATCGTTCACGAATCTAACGGTCCGATGAATTTGCTCACGAAGTTCATGAGCGCGACCGGTCTCCGGTCATATGCTTGGAACAACTGAGTCCGGTACCACGAATGATTTGAACGATCCGTAGTTGAACACGACAAGAATGGATAATCTGGATAATTGGGAACCCATGCAATAATGGGTTCCACATGGTTAATAACATGATTGGAACACCCACATCGAGTAGAAACAATGGAATCATCGAAATGGATGCGGTGCTAATGTCCGTATTTGACCTATTCAAAGTATGTTCACTTCTTAAGGAATAGTTCTACGAGTAGGCATCCACTTCCTAATGGGCATTGATCTATATAATTTAGGGCACATCTCATTAAGATTAAATTTTCGCCCTATAGGTATCCACCGATAACCTAAGTTGCTAAATTTCCTCCTGTGGGTTTCAATGTTTCCTACCCTTCTTTCGCTATTGTTTTCTAGCCTTCTTAGCTCGATTTTTGCATTAACAATCTTAACAGGTATTTATGACATTAGACAAATCATTCACACCACATTCATAATTAGTAATGAAACAATGCAATCATCATTACATGTTTTGCCAAAAGTAGCATAATTCGCATTAATTACGATGACGCTTAGAGCTAGCACTAGAATCAACACGATTCGTTTTATTCAAATTCTCCTAGGGTGATCTTCTACTTTCTTCCACCGAACATTCCTAGCTTGCAAGGTCCTATCATTCTTGGTATTGCTGGAGGCTTTGACCCGCTTGCTTTAATGTCACCGATTACTCTGTAGAGGAATTGTGGGAACATTAGTTGGTTGAGCTACCTTTTGCATTCTTGAACTAGATGTGCAAGGATCCGAACTACTAGAAGGCACCTTAGAATTCACTTTCATATTCTTGGGCATAGAGTGGTTTGTATGCTTGGCACTAGGCATAGAACAAGGCATTACTGACTTTACCTTTCGCACTTAAGGATCTAGGACATTTGCAATTAAACATTCTAGCGACTCCGAGATCGTTTGGCACGAATGCAAGCAAACCTAATTCTCTATCAAGAGGCTTATTAATGAAGTCCTCTTCCACAATCTCATGGAGACATTCTAGACTATCCTTAAGGTGAGCACAATAGTTATGAAACACAAGTTCATTGTTCCTAAGATGAGGAGGAATGTATTTATGATACAATATATTTGCATTTAGAGGATGACTTTGATGCAACATTCTCATTGAAGACAAGTGGCGTTTCCTTTTCACGACTCCTCGATTCTCAATTTCTTTTGTAAAAAGTTATTTTTTGTTGTTTTTGTCACGAGTGACTTTCATTGAATCATATAACTCTTTAAAGTGTCATTTAACTTTTCATTTTCTTCTAGAAAACTCTCGTTTTCTTTTGTAAAGCATTAACCAAGTTTTGAAGATGAAAAGTTTGAGAATCTTGAGAATCTAAAGGAGGAGGCATATGGGAGCCGGTCACATTGTTCTTTTCACCCTTTAATTGAGAAATTTGGGCTTTCAACTTTTCGATCGTGTTACAATGAGCTTGAATCGTTTCGTCACGTTTGTTTATCCGAAATGCATAAAACTTTGGAACATCCGAGGATGTCTTGATATTTGAGGTTTTGACATTTTCTTTAAGATGTTGATATTTTAGTTGTAAATCAAAATGTTCAACTTCTAGTTTAGAAAGATGTTTTACCAAATTATCGTGATCATCCCGATCAATTTTCTCATTCGATTCGAGTTTTTGTTTTCAAGCTCAATGACACGATCATGGGAAACTTTCAATGCAATAGATAATTCATGAAATCGAGAAGCAGTAATAGAGTGCTTAGTAACAGTAAAAAACACATCTTGAGTAACACAACTCAAAATCAAATTCTCATTTAAGATATGCAAGTTCTTCCTTTCAACTTCATTATATTTGAGTTCCTGTTCATAATCATTGACCTCAACAATCATAGCATCAAATTCCTTTTCAAATTGACCTCAGTTAAATAACATTCTTTAGTTTGCTCAAAACCCTTTCCCTAAGTTATCCTTGTAGGTGTGATTCTTTTCTTACACGCTTTCTCAAAATCAACAAACATCGATAAACAACATATAGGTGATTAAGGTCTTGCTATTAGTGGCAATAGATCTAGGAACTAGATGCATTGGTGTATTAGGAGGATACACGGTTGCTCGAGTCAATTTCCTACAAGGGATTCTTTTCAACAAGATTTTCACTTTTAGCATATCCATATCTTTCTTCCAAAAATGCTCGGGGTTAATTGAGTTTGAGGCTTAAACATGTTAAGGGAGATCCAATTTTCCTTAGTGTAATCATGAGGTTTGATTGTTATGTTTTCTCTTTACATACGAGATTGTTAAGTTTCTTATCCATTTTCTTCCTAGATGCATCATCTAATTTTCTATCTTCCTCGGTGCACTCAATGCAACTAGGTTTTGTCTAGGTTTAAGAATCTCATTACCATCATAGATTATATTTTGAGCGACTTTTGCAATCTTACCATACTCGGGATTAGGTTTCTCTATAATGGGAATGCTATGCTTATCACGAGAACTCTATGCTTAGTGATCATGTGAGCGATCTGAATGGTATTCCTTGTATGTACAACTTATTTTCAAGCTTGTTTTCAATGTTTTTAGATTAGAAAAATCATTCACAAGTTTTGATTCTTTAGCATTGAATTCTTGCTTAAGCATTTTAACATTTTCTTGAAGTTCTTGTTTTTGCTTAGCGCTTTAGAAAGCTTTTCTTGTAAGGAGTTTAACTCTTGTTTTAATACTTCTTCTAAAATTACTTTTTCGAATAATTATACGCATTTGGTCATCCATTTCCGCTCACGGGTGGTTAACTCAAACTTAGCACGTTGTTCATAAATAGCAACTTGTTCTTTATAGGCATTCGGTTCAAAGATAATAGAATCATCGAGGGCACATGCGGTGTATTCATCAAAAGCATATTCATCATTGACCGTAGAAGATGCATTGCTTTGTACAATCTCACTTTCACTTTGCTTCACATATTGATCATATGGGACAATATTGCTATTACCCTTATCATTAATATCGATTCATAAGTTTCAAGAGATTGTACTTTATTATGTATCTTTGCTCATCAACATCATCATATAGTTTTAATACCTCCGAGATGATTGATTCTTTAGATGGACCACTTGCTTAGATGATGAGACCTTAGAGAGACCATTGGAGAAATGCTAGCCATGAAAATTGTTTGTGCGAGAGGTTCATCATCGACGCCGAGTCGTATGCATCACGGTCGGCGACTTGAAAGGCATTCGATGATTATGACCTATCTCCCGAATCGGTTGCTCATCCACATCTCGCATCATATGTCTTGGCATTGCCCTCAAGAAGAAACAATGACTCTTCTTCATCCAACACAGCTCCATTATCCCGAGCTTGCACAAGTGACATCTTGTCTTTGAAGTACTCTTCATTTTGAGGCGTTTTGGAGAAGTACAGTTCCTTGCTATGTGTCCATCACCACTATAGTTGTAGCACTTAATTGGCATTGCTTGTCCACGATTACCATTCCTTCCCTATTACGATTTGCCACATACCTCCTCAATTCCACCTCTTCTTTGTTCATATTGTCTTCCTTGATTTGGTTGCACCATAACTTTTCCATCTCGACCAAAGCATGATTGTGTAGATTGGATGCGATCCCGATTTCATTGTTAGTGTGAAGTCATTAGTATGTGGAGTGAAGGTTAAGTTTTGTTTAACCATACGAGCAGTTGATTGATAAAGTGTTCCATGACGGCATTGGCATCAGTTGCTTGAAACTTGGATCGGGAATGAGTTTGTGATTTCCGTCACCCGTGGGTATGACTTGAGAAGCTTTGGTAGTAATTCCAACATTGGTGTAAAAAGTCGTTGAATCATTTGATGAGCTTGTTTCTCCTGGTTGGTTTTGAACCGATTAAGAATCCTTTTTTCAAACATGGTATGTCTCTCATTTCAAGAAGGAAGGCATACAACCGCTCATAGTTTGTATTCTTGAATCCTTTGGTTAGCTTCACGAGGTGACAAACTTGTGCCATTCGGGATTCATGTTGTTCACAAACTTTGAGTTCAATTGAATGTTTGGCATGGTCATTTTGATGTTCCTCATGTCATTCACAAGCTTATGGAATCTCACGTAGTACTCATAGACACTCTCATCTGGTTTCATTTTGAAGTGCTCAAACTCATCATACGGTTGTGATTCTCTATCTTCCTTGGTTAATTCGTAACACGAGAGAAGCATCTTGACATTATCCCAAACCGCCTTGGCTTGGTGTTGTGATTGATAAGCTTGTAGATATCTTTTGGAAGACCACAAGTATAATGTTAGAAGCCCCGATATCAAGATCGAATCTCTTTTTCTCCTTATCATTGAGCTCATCATACGTCTTTGGTGCATCTAATCCATAGATCATTGTTCCATCTGCAGCGAGATCAATTAAGTCTCTTGTAGTCTCAACTGATAAGGTCCTTCATCAATGGATTTGAGAATGTTGACCCCATTTCCTTTCCAAGACAAGACAATCGGATTCGTTGAGCCCATGAGTCATAATCGATTACATCAAGCATAGGTGGGCAGTATCGATCGGTAGCAGCTTGAACGCCCTCGCCATGTAAGAAACGATAGTAGGTGCGATGTTTGACATGATTACAAGTTCTACGGATTTTACTATTCCTTGATTAAACCGGAAATTGATTCTTTCACGGGATTTTACTAAACCAAAAGAACAACCGTAAAGAATGTAGCATGAAGAAGTAACAAGACTTAATAGACAAGTAGCTAAAAAATCAACTCGCTTAGTTATCAACTCGCAAACCACCCAACTCGCTTAAAGAAACAAGTCGCTTAAAGAACCAACTCGCTTAATAGCCAAGTCGCATATAGAGACAACTCGCTTAACCACCAAGTCGCTTAATCTAACTCGCTAGCTGTACAACTCGCTTAATAGCCAAGTCGCTTTAGAACTCAAGTCGCTTAAAGAAACAACTCGCTTAGAACCCAAGTCGAATAAAGAGTCAACTCGCTAAATAGCCAAGTCGCATATATCAACTCGCTTCCAATAACAAAGCAACTCGCTCAAGAAACAAAACACCGAGACTCAACTCGCTTAGTACAACTTTCACAAATAACCACTTTATCAATCAAAAACAACCAAACCACAATGATTTAAGCCTTCCAATTCAAAACATAAACACATATGATGATCCTAAACACAAAAGTACAAGCAAAATTCAAACTTTAACACTAGAATTTGTCAAAATGATTCAAACTCTCCTAAACACTTAAAACCCCAAAAACCTTATGAAATCCACCAAAACAAAGAGCATGAAAGATGAGTGATCAAACCATGGCTCTTGATACCAATTGTAAGATATTGGATTTCACAAACACACTAAACCATAATCACATATGAGGCGTTCAAGTAGTAGTTTAGAGAGAAAGGAAGAGAGTTGGGAACTAGGTGAAACAAGGAAAATGGTATTGAAGCTCAACCCTCTACCTTGGGAGGTAGAGGGTATTTATAGTGTCTTACAAATAAATGCCACCTACGGGCTGTGGATCAGGCATACAGTGGGTAAAGACCCGTCCGTCCTCCACGGTGTTACTTAACAAACTACTTGCTAACATAACTTGACTACGACTACGAGCTTTCTAACGAATAAATATACTTGAGGTGACCGAATCTTTAACGACTGAATTTTCTAATTTCTAACAAGCTGATATAAGCGGATGTTTGTTGATACATTAAGATTTAGTGCTAAAGTATTTGCATTTTCACCACATCTTTTAAACCATTGCCTTTGCTTTTTCGATACAAGGGGTGTTTGGTTTCTTGATTAAAGTTTTCTTGATACAAGGGCCTATTTGGTTTTGGTGATACAAGGGCTGTTTGGTTTCTTGATATAAGGGGATGTTTGGTTTTGTTGATACTAATTACACTAAAATACACCCAATATCACAATACAAGAACATATTAAACAACATATAACCCAAATGATATTTTATCATTAATAAAGTCTATTAAAATCATAACCAACTATATCAAATCTAATTTACATACCCTTTTAGCAACCTATATTCCCAAAACTATCACCCAAAATACCGCTTTATCTACCCCATGGAAAACCAAAAATTCGAGCATTATGTTCACCCATTTTCTTAACAAACTCTTGGTTGAACCGAATACCTTCATCTGTTTGACCAACAATCTGTATGAGTTGGGCAAGTTGGTTTGTGTGCCTCGATTGGATTTTGGTCAACGCATCCACACGATCAAGCGCAATTCCACGAGGTCCCGAGCTTGATTCTCTTCTATCGCCTCCCTACGCTTGATGATTCTTGTCTTCAGATGCTGGATGCACTAAAGAACTAGCTTCCTCAGAATCCCTTCTTGGGCAACCTCTTCTTCAAACCAAATAGCCATACGATCATTCAAATTTGGGGAATCAACAACCTCCATGAGTTCGTTTAAAATGGGGAAATCTGCCATTGGAAAATTGTTTGTGTGTGGAAAAAGTGGTAGATGAGTTTATCGTTTGGTGTGCACTAGTTAATATCGTCTCCGGTAAGAGACGGTCAAGGGTCTAATAGTTACTTTTTTCACACTCGGTCCCTGAATTTGTCTTGGTTGCCGTTGTCATACTTAAAACTCCCGCCCAATAATCACTTTAGAATACACAATTGGTCCCTCAAGTTGCCAACTTACGTAAAACCATTAGAAGTTTGACTTTGTTAAGTCAAACTTCTAAAACATATCAAATTATCAATTCACTCCAAAACAACTATTGAGTAATAGTTTTGCAATATTGACTTTACAAAGTCAAATACCATTCTATATATTATTGAACATTCCACTAGCCATCCTTATCATCAAACTTCAAATACCATTCTGCCTTTTGCACTTAATCTTCCAAAGGTTTTCAATCCTTTTGACATTACGACTCGCTCACAATTAACGATTCACCATTTTCAAGTATTGACTAACTAAAGTAAGCGGAAATGCGTTTTACTTGCTACAATCAAATTAAAATGCTAAATGAAAGTTTGACTTTCGAATGTCAAACTTTCATCACCTACAATACGCACAAACAACAACATATGAACAATCTAATTTTAAGCAAACCATATAAACAATTCTTGTACAAAATTACCAAAACTATTTTGCAACATTAATTGTCTAAGGGTATTAAAACCAAACTTAAACTACAACCAGTCAAAGAAATCTACCACGGGTGTGGGGAAGCTCGGTGGAGTTTCAACGACTTCCTAGCCAACTCCCGCTTGTTCTGGTATTTTCATTCCCATCATGACTCCTATCGCTTTGCACGATATTGATTGTCTTTAGCGACCGGAACACGCAAGTATATACTTTATTAAAGTTATTTCATGCTACGCTCGGGAAAAGCTCAAACACCACCGTCGTAGCTAGCCATGGTCGAATGTGTTTGTGTCTACAACGGTGGAAATTTTTGCAAAGGTAGATCACTAAGCGTGTTTGCGACTGAAAAATCAAATAGTGTTGAGATACACAAACATGGCAATTTAGGAATGTTTTATTTGATACATATGCATTACAAGATTACACTTACTACGGTATCCAAAGCATTTTCAAATTCGGAGATGATTGAATCATTACAATGGTGAACGCTACCATAACACTATTCCCAAAATCGACATCGGACGACTTAAGGTTAATCAGGAAACAAAGGGCACCTTCATCCTAGGATTAGCTTCATGTATCAACTACAAGAAGTTTCTGATTAAATTTCATTCTTGTTACACATCTCTATAACATTGTTAAATTATAAGTTGTAAAGCGAAATTGTTCTTACCGTGCAATCACCAAAATCCAATGTAAGGGTCTCAAGATTTTGAAGTCTTGTCAAGTGAAAGATATCGGATGTTGTGATTGTCGTCACAACATTATAACGACATAATGACAAATGTAACTTCTTCAAATTCCCAAGTTTTGCAATATCCCATAGTCTCATCTCGTTTGTACTAGGACGGTTCATTTTAAGAGACTCAAGTGAGGACAACCAACAATAAAGTCCCAAATGTGCAGCTTAGAAAATTGACATGAATCAATTCTAAGCTCGAGAGATTTGGAAAGCCATGAAAATATTCCAAAGTAGCCATAGCACAAACATGAAGTACCATATGTTTCAACTCACTACGAGAGTAAAGTTGGGTTGGGAACGGAAAGTTGTCAATTCCATTCCAATAATTGATCTTGGCTATTCTAATTGATCTTGGAAGATAAACTTTCTTATTGGACCCATAAGCCGATTTAAGAATCTAGTAACAAGCCTCCCATCAAACTCGTATGTTAAATAATAAAATAAATTCTCATCAAGTATGATATCGGTGAGCAAAGTCCACTTAGACCTCCAGTTTCGCGCTAAACTAGAGGTTCTCACCGTTTCTAACAAAGGCAACCAATTCAAAATGTTAGTGATCACTTCATCTGGCATGTTGGTAAAACGATTGATCGACATGGTTTTGTTGGAAGTTGGGTTGGTCTTTTGAGTTTTGGAAATGAGGATTTATATTCTTGATTTCGATTTGCAGTTTATCGTTTCTGGATAATGTTGTTTTATGTGATTGGTAAAGTTGTTTGTTGGGTGGGTGTATTGGTTCCCGCGAAATTAAATGCAAGCGTATCAGGGAAGAAACGGCTAGTAGCCATACTCACAATTGGTCCCTGGGTTGAAGGTTGGGTCAAAAAAGTGAATGGTCTATAATACCCTCGAAGGAAATCGGTTTGACCGTCCCAATCACGGTCAAGGGACGATTACGGCATTTAATGGCCAAGGTTTGGACCTATGGAGATGAAAAGGCCGGGTTTTGTCCTATAACGATGCACCTTGCCAAGTTTAGGGACCAACGGTGTATTTTAGTCTAAAAAAATAAAAAATTCGAAAAAATTCTCGAACAATTCCCAAAAAATTCCACAGGATCGGGTATGATGGTGCATGAAAAAGTTGTGAAATTTGTTTATCTAAAAGTGGATATTTTTCCGAAAAAAATTATGAAAAATACGTTTGCACATTAAATTGTTTTTGTGCATAAAAATTGGTTTTGCACTTGACTTCTTTTGACTTTTTTCATCAAAATAACATTGCGCATCTAACTAAAACAAGTTGAAAATTTTGTGTATCAAAATTTTTTTCCACATCAAAATTAGTTTTTGTGCATTAAAAAACGTATTAAAACTCAAATTATAAAAATGTTTTCACAAAAGTTTTATGCACCAACATACCCAATCTTGTGGAATTGTTTTGGAATTTTGAAGAATTAAAAAAATCTTTTTATTATTTTTACGGATATTTGTCTTTTTATTATAACTTTACCCTATGTATATACATACATACATACATACATACATACATACATACATACATACATACATACATACATATATATATATATATATATATATATATATATATATATATATATATATATATATATATATATATATATATATATAAAACAGAGGCATGACACGTAGATTATTCCACAATTGCCACCTCAATGCCATGTAATTATAAGTTGTCCACCTAAGCAATATTTTTGTCCACCTAAGCAATATTTTTTTAATTTATTTGAATTTTCGGATTTTTTTTCGTTTATTAAAATTTCGTTTTTTTTATTCTTCAATAAATCATGCATGCAATGGATTCGAACACAGGTCATTAGTCTACAAACAAACATGATTACCACTAGACCAACACATTTTTTGATTATAACTTGGAAAACTAAATTTATAAATCTCTACAACCAATCATTGACCATTTTGATTAGTTTGAAAAGGAATGTATTTATCTACAAAAATTATATTAAGTAATTATCTTTTTTAAAACTTATTATACATATCTTTTCCTTAAATATAGTTTCACAATGTAGCCTTTTGATTGATCACATACAGGAAAAAAAATACGCCTCTTTTCCTCAAAACCCTAATGGTGATCGATACTTTTATTATTTAATTAATTGTTGATCTATAATTGCGTTTATATACTATGTTACATCCTCCTATCTTTCTACTTATCCTCCTACATTTTCTATTGCTAGACATTGAACTTGAGCTCAGTAATCTGATTTTTTCTCTAATTTTTGTTTGCATGGCCTACTTTTTAGTTTCAAGTTATTCGAGAATGTAGTCATGAATTGATAGATTAGTCTGTTTAATTGATATTACATGATGCACAAGGTCTTTTACCACATAGTGCATGATATTCTCCAAATCCGTTTTCTAATAAGTATTGTTTGTATTTTTGTAGGGCCCAAGGATGAGTATCCTGAATGCGTTACGCTATTTACGCATGTCTTTTCAACATTGATAACTTTCTGTGACCAGTTATGTATAAGAGGACAAATTAGCACTTTATAATCATAACGAATTTTCTGATGTTTTTTATTATTAATCACATATCCATTGGTATGAAAGCATGGATAACATAAATTTATTTTTTACAATAATATAGTTTGTTACCTGCGCATAGTGTTGGAATCACTCCTAAACAGTATTTCAAGTATTTATATTTCATATGTAATAGGTAGCTTTATTATGGCCTTTATGTTTGTTTAAGGTCAAGCTTATGTAGAAGGCCCATAAGCTTGATCCAAGCCCAATAAGGAATAGGAAGGAGAGGAGTGTTGCCCTAGCTCCTTGCCTATATAAACTCTTGTAAACCCTCATTTGAGGGTTGGTTGTTCAAGTTTTCTTCATTCACATACATTACGCCTTTATATGTGTGTGTGCTTGATACTTGTTCATCCGCCTTTATCTCTTTCTCTAGTAAGCTTGTGTTGTAAAACTAGTGACCTAACAGTGGTATCAATCGCCAAATAGTTGGGTGTACTCGTTTGTTTTTGAAGTTTTAGTTTTGGGTCTTAGGCGTAAAGATAACGCAATCTTTGGTTATCTTAAAAACTCGTTTTTTACACTTTTTAATCCAAGATTCTTGTACTTTCAATGTTTTGAGGTGTTAAAATACTTGTTTTGGCAAAAGTTTCAAACTTTACGTGGATTTACGTTTTAAGCTTGTTTTGTTCGTGGGTGTCGTTCTCACGTAACCCGCTTAGCGCTTTGGTACATCAAAATTCACACTTTTGTGTTCTTTTGGTACTATTGAAGCTATTCCATAACAAAAACCGGTTTAGAAACACATTTGGGCGAATCAAAGTTACGAGTAATCCTACGCGTATCAAAACCCTAATATTACGCGTAAGATTTTCCTTGGTTTGATCTTCAATTTTACGGTTTAATCCGTGTTTTCTTACTTGGATAAGTGCGAAAATACGTCGACTTTGGATATCTTTTGCCTTTGTGAAGTGTAAAGATCATTTGAGCAAAACCCTAAAATTACGCATAAGCATAAGCTTACGCCAGAATTCCCACGCATAAGATTCACTTTACGCGTAAACTACGATCTACGCGATAAGGTAATCCTCGCCTAACTTTCTACGCCTAACTTTTGTCTACGCATAAATTTAGTGTTTTCCTACTTACGCGTAAACTAAAACCCACGCGTAACTCCTCATTGTTACTGCGTAACTTTTGGTGTTTTACGCATAAGTGCTACTTGGTTCTTGTCTTTCTCGCCTAAGGACACTTCATCAACAAAGGTTCATTCGACTACAAAGATCCAATTTTACCACACAAGTTTATCATCATGTCTCAACCACCATACTCTAACTATTTCACACTTATAATCATCAACAACAACAACAATTAACTCCACAACATCAACAATGGAATCAACAACAAGCTATTTATCAACAACAATTTAATCAAAGAACATACTCCACAACTTGGTGCAATTCCACAACCACAAATGGTTCAACCACAACCAAGCCTTCAAGTTCAACCCTACACAACCGATTTCAATCAACATCCATCACGGACCACTATGAAGGAACCCACTTGGTTTGCAAAGATGAGAAGCTTTAAGCGACCAACAATCAATTCATGAAGTGGATCACTTGATAGACCTCCAATGCTTACTCCGAAACTACGATCAATGGGTGATAAGGTTCTTTAGGTTTTGTGATCTGAAGAAGCCACATGGAAAGTTCTTAAAGAAGGTCATCTTGGAAGGTCCATTTGAGATGCCTCTTGTCATTGTGCCGGAGATCCAACTCTTTGTTCCACCAATAGATGAACAAACCAACATTGCTATCATTGCATTTGAATCCTCGAACTTCTACACTATGAAGTCGATGAACTTGCAATGGAATACATCCTCTTAGGATTACCAAACCCAATTCTTCGTAGTGTTGATGCTCAAAAGAGCGCACAAAAAATGTGGGATCATATTCGTCTTCTTATGGAAGGATCAGACTCAATCGGGAGGATTTGGAATCCAAAATTTACTTGGCTTATGAACACTTCATGATTGAACACGAGAGACACTAGAGTCCTATCATCATCGATTTTCGGATATCATCAATGATTTGGATAAACACAACATCATCATGCCAAGAATTGCGGTGAATACTAAGTTCTGAGTAGTCTTGGTCCGAATGGGAGAAGTATGTCATTTTTCTCCATCAAGCGAAGAATATGCATCATTCTACTTATGGATTGTTGTACGATTACTTGAAGCCTCATGAAAAGGAAGTTGATCGAAAGGATTCTCCGTGCTCAAATTGCTAAGCAAATACAATGGGACAATCAACAACTTGCCTTGTATGCTCAGCGAATTATCCTCTCAACCAAAGAACTCAACCAATCGCTTCAAACACACCTTCACGGTCAACAACCTCAACAAAATCAATTGGTTCCATACAAAGAACAATGCTCAAGCATATGTCGATTGAAGCGATCGAGGAAGCAGATCCGTTCAAGCATTGCAACAAGGATTTGTGATGATTGCTAGTGCTTTGGCGTCACACACCAACAAATCCAACAATCGATTCGTTCCTCATCTAACACACGGACTCAAGTTGTTGTGAACAATGGACGTGTTGAAGTTCGTAATCGTGATTATGGTCGTCGGATGGGCGGTGGTCAAGGGTTTAATGTTGTGGGTAGGAATAACAACGAGCTCAAGTGGTGGAACAGAAATGCTCGAATCGGTTAAATGGTCTTAGATGCTACAAGCGCAATGAGAAGGACACCAAGCTAATGCATGCTCAAAGCCAAGGACTAGGGCGTGCTTATTTCAAAGAGGCCTTACTTTTGGCTCTTAAGGATGAAGTCGGTGGATCTCTCACGCATAAAGAACGAGCTTTATGGTCGATCAGACTCTGATGATGATATGGAGGACTTGCAGTGCTAATGCAACATTATGTTGATGGCTAATATGCATGAGCCGCACATGAGTGATCTGAGCCCGATGTATGACATCGATGGCTTGTCTCAGTACCGAACAAACCATCATCATATCGAACTAATATCTCCGCCAATATCTCGATCCAAAGACGGATCGATCGCTCAAATGAGTCTTCTACATCTTCTTCGATGATTTTCAAGTTAACCTCAGAGTTACATTTGATGATCAAGATGACCTTATGGTTTCCTTTGATAATCAAATTGACTCCGTGGTCCTACTTGAGGATCTAAAGAATGATCATGTTGAGACTCACGTTGAACAAGATGATCTGTTGCCTCATCCGGATTTTGCTCGGTTAATTCAAGACCATAAAATCAAAATTGAAGAATGTTATGCATTAAATCAATCCTTAAAAGAAAAATGCATCGTTAACCAAGGATTTTGAATGTTTACAAATGCAACTCAACTTTTTCAAAACTCAAGAAAACGTGAAAAAGGTTTTGAAGTCGCTTTTGCAAAATCTCATCAAAGCGAAAAATATTTAGAGAGACGGATCGTGATCTAGCCGCCTCGAAGAATGCTTTGTTGTCGAATTAGAACAATGAAACATGAACATTAAAAGCAAATTAACGCTCTCACCTTGGAAAATCAAAAAGCTAAGGTCGAGTTGTTAAATTGTCAAAAGCAGTTCTCCGCATACAAAAAGCATTCAACGAATCGGGTAGATGACCTTCTTGCGAAATTCTCGGTTTGCAAAACAAACTTAAAGAGTTTAAAAGCGTTGTTTACAAACATGGTGAATCGATACTTGACTATTGAAAAGTTTACCTTAAAACCCAATCCAAATGGATATGGAAAAAATCTAGCGATTACAAACCTAAGCTTTCACTAAAAACATTCAAACCAACTCACAAGTTTCGGTCGAGAATACAAAATTGATAATCTTGTCATGAGTGTTGTTGAATATCATCGTCAAGAGGAATTAGATGCGAAGGCGAGTCGATCAAAATTAAAAAATGTTGTTTACAACAAACCTTTTAATTATAAAAGCGCGGTCACTTCACACCAACGGATTCTTCTAACACACCAAGGGTTATCATCAAAACACACGAGTCTTCTAATGTTAATCCCAAAACGGCATTTGCACAAACTTATGGTCCTTTACCTTCCATTAGTGAAGTAAACTCAAAACACGAAAATCGAAAAATCCTTCGATATTTTGACATTTTCATGGTGACCTCAAAATTTTACAACATGAGATAGAATATCGATCCGAAATCAAAGTTGAACATTTTCAATCGCCTCTGGCGCGAGAACAAAGAGACATCTTTCGAAAAATCTTTTACCTAATGTTAAAACTTGAAAAGTTGTGCAATTGCTCGGGAAAAGGATTTTCATAAGGAACATGGGGTAATGAAAACGTTTCGAGAAAGCGAAACATCTATTTCGAACACAAAACGCAAAAAGAAATTATTGAGAAAAGATGTTGATCGACTCTTGGAAGATGTTATCTCGTACGATATCCATAATGTTGTGTTACTTCATGCCTTGCCATATGCATCGATCATATCTCTGCGATATTGTTGAAATCTGTTGTTCTTGTTGAGAACACCGATAATGTGCTTGATTCGAGTCTTTAAAAGGCGAAAATAAACGATTACACACGGAAATTTACAATGCAAAACGTCGTCTTCATTGGTGTGAAAAGATATTCACAACCATCAACTCGGTTTTCAAAGAAAATCGCTCAATTGAGTGAAAATCTTACGATCCTAAAATTGAGCAACTGGATGATCAAAGCGTGTCTTTGAAAAGTCAAATCTCAAAATATGAACAAGAAATTTTAAGCGTTAAGCAGAATATGGTGTCATATTTGATTTACTCAAAAGACTCGACTTGAAGCATCAAACAAACTTGATCACTATCTTGCTCACACTAGAGAAGTTATGAATTTTCTTTGGTAATATTCGTTCGAAAATCAAGATCGATTCACACCATCTCTAAGTTACGGAAATGTTAGGAAAGTATGAACAACTTCCGCCTCTGTGATTAAGAGATTAGCACCATCACACTTAGTAATCGTGAACCTAGAATTCCCACCGCCAAATCACAAGTTGCTAATGTGTTTCCCTCTCTTTCAAACAGAATAGTTGCATCTTTCCAAACGTCCGCACTTCACGACCTAGAGCACTCAATCGAAGAATAGGAAGTTGCGACCTAAGAAAAGATCAATAAGGAATGCTAAAGTGAAGAACACCCTAGGACTTTGAATAAAAATCATGTTGCTTCCACTATAGATGTTACGTCGGCAAATGTAATAGAAATTGTGATGTAACAAATGCTAAACCGTTAAGTACTTTTGATATTGATCGATGCACCTTGTGTTATTTGTCGAAAGAGTATGAATTCGATTGTCATGACAAATGTGTTGCTAAAGCTATAATCTCTCGATTACGGGATCCTAAGAATCGGAATACCTCTAGGCCCACTAATCATTCTAAGTCGTGCTTGGTAAACCCCTTCTTTAGATTCTAAGGCAACCATTGCTATCACAAGAGCTCTGCTTCACCTCCTAAGAATGTAGTACCACATAGTGTTTTCACTAAGACAAAAACAAAGAGTAGTTATAGATGGCGAAAAGGATATATAACACACTAGGATTTAAATGGATGCCTAAAATTCTCAATGTGTGTATGTCTAACATACCGCTTGAATCCTCTAACATTTCGGGTTCCACATCTACTTCTATTCCATCCGTGTCGCATGTGTAATGCGGTGAGATCATTAGTTGTTGATAGCGGATGGGAACATCGTTATCATACTTTATTGCAAAGTTCATTACTGTCGATTGGAACGATCACTTCTCGACCATCATGGGCTACGGAGATTATGTTAATGGGAACATCGAAATCGGCAGGGTTTACTATGTGGAATGTCTGTCTGCTTTTTGGAGGTTGTGATGGAGATTTGGAGGTTGCTTTCGGGAGAAAACTTGTTTCATTCGTGACCTACAAGGAAGCGATCTTATGTCCAGCTCGCGTAATTCTAGTCTCTACACTATCTCTATGCAAGACATGGTTGCTTCCTCTCCCATTTGCTTACTTTCAAAGGCAACATCTACAAAATCACGGCTATGGCACCGTCGTCTCTCACATCTAAACTTTCAAACCATCACCAACCTTGCTCGACACAAACTAGTTGAAGGACTCCCACGATTCCGGTATTCAAAAGATCACCTTTGCTCACCTGTGAACAAGGGAAAAGCACTCGTGCTCATTTTCCTTCAAAGGTGGAACACAACTCTCGAGATGTGCTTCATCTTCTTCACATGGATTTGTGTGGCCCGATGCGTGTGCAAATGATCAGCGGCAACGCTACATCTTAGTAATTGTTGATGACTACTCACGATGGACTTGGGTCTACTTTCTTCGTAGCAAAGACCAAGCTCCACAAATGATCATCACCTTTCTCACAAAATATGTGTTCGACTCGCAACACCGTCCGAATAATCGAGCAGACAAAGGAACCGAATTTGTTAATGAGAACCTTCGTGAATTTTATGAGAAAGGAATTCAAACATCAAACATCTATTGCACGTACACACGAACAAAGCGGAGTTGTTGAAAGGCGAAACCCAACGTTAGTGGAAGCTGCAAGAACAATGTTAATCAATGCTAAACTTCCAGATTACTTATGGGGCGTGTCGTATCTCTGCATGCTATACTCAAAACCGTTTATGATCACAAAACGCCACAACAAAACACCTTTCGAGCTTGTCCACAACTATAAACCGAACCTCAAACACTTTCATGTATTTGGATCCCTTTGCTATCCAAATAATGATCGTGATGATTTTGGAAAGCTCAAAGCCAAAGGCGATATTGGAGTCTTTATTGGATCTTGTGACAATTCTAAAGGTTTCGAAACGGAATCGTCGAACTAAGGAGGTAATGGAAGCGATTCATGCTCATTTCGATGAACTCACGGAAATGGCACAGTATAACGACTTAGAACCGGTCACAACCGTTTAAACTTCCTCAACCCCATCATCGGTGAAGAAAGCCCTCGGCTAACTCGTCAACAAATGGAAAGGTTATTTGCTCCTCGCTCGCGACGATATTGATGAGCGATGCTCTGGTGTATCCATTGTTTGCACAACGATAAACAACGATACACTGCTACAACAACTATCGTTGAAGATGCACCTACACCAATTGACTCAACACAACAGTTGAACATACCGCCTCCAACAATGATGAACCGGTGATGATATTCGAATGAAGTACCCCACCGCAGATTTTGATCCAAATCGTTCTTCAACCCGTTTGCTAATGAGGCTGCGCACGGATGTTGCGGAATCTTCAACAAACCATTTGAATCCTCGAATCGCACAATGTATACCAACATCAACCTCTACACATAGATGGACTAAAGACCATCCTCGGCTAATATTATTGGCAACCCGAATCAACCGATCGTTACGAGACAACGTCTTCACTCGGATGGTGAACACCGCATTTATGCACTCACCGTCTCGCTAATCGAACCTAAAAACATTAAAGACGCAATGAAAAAGACAACTGGATTGAATCCATGCAAGAAGAACTCAACCAATTCAAGCGTCTTGAAGTATGGGAGGCGGTTGAAAGACCAACAGAGTCTCGTCATTGGTTTAAAATGGTTGGAAAAATAAATTGGATCTTTGAAGGAATGTTATCCGAAACAAGTCACGGCTAGTTGCTAAGGGTTATCGTCAAGAAGAGGAATAGACTTTGAAGAATC
>CM040243.1:183523319-183561263 GCA_022545495.1 Chrysanthemum lavandulifolium | reverse complement strand
AATAATAAAAACATCGAAAATTCGTTATGATTATAAAGTGCTAATTTGTCCTCTTATACATAATCGGTCACGAAAGTTATCAATGTTGAAAAGACATGCGTAAATAGCGTAACGCATCTGTGATACTCATCCTTGGGCCCTACAAAAATACAAACAATACTTATTAGAAAACGGATTTGGAGAATATCATGCACTATGTGGTAAAAGACCTTGTGCATCATGTAATATCAATTAAACAGACTAATCTATCAATTCATGACTACATTCTCGAATAACTTGAAACTAAAAAGTAGGCCATGCAAACAAAAATTAGAGAAAAAATCAGATTACTGAGCTCAAGTTCAATGTCTAGCAATAGAAAATGTAGGAGGATAAGTAGAAAGATAGGAGGATGTAACATAGTATATAAACGCAATTATAGATCAAAATTAATTAAATAATAAAAGTATCGATCACCATCGTGGTTTTGAGGAAAAGAGGAGTATTTTTTTTCCGTATGTGATCATCAAATGGCTATATTGTGAAACTATATTTAAGGAAAAGATATGTATAGTAAGTTTTAAAAAGATAATTACTTAATATAATTTTTAGATAAATACATTCCTTTTCAAATTAATCAAAATGGTCAATGATTGGTTGTAGAGATTTATAAATTTAGTTTTCCAAGTTATAATCAAAAAATGTGTTGGTCTAGTGGTAATCATGTTTGTTTGTAGACTAATGCACCTGTGTTCGAATCCATTTGCATGCATGATTTATTGAAGAATAAAAAACGAAATTTTAATAAACGAAAAAATCCGAAAATTCAAATAAATTAAAAAAATATTGCTTAGGTGGACAAAAATATTGCTTAGGTGGACAACTTATAATTACATGGCATTAAATGAATTACATGGCATTGAGGTGGCAATTGTGGAATAATCTACGTGTCATGCCTCTGTTTTATATATATATATATATATATATATATATATATATATATATATATATATATATATATATGTATATATATATGTATGTATGTATGTATGTATGTATGTATGTATGTATGTATGTATGTATGTATGTATATACATACATAGGGTAAAGTTATAATAAAAAGACAAATATCCGTAAAAATAATAAAAATATTTTTTTAATTCTTCAAAAATTCCAAAAACAATTCCACAAGATTGGGTATGTTGGTGCATAAAACTTTTGTGAAAACATTTTTTATAATTTGAGTTTTAATACGTTTTTTTAATGCACAAAAAACGAATTTTGATGTGGAAAAAAAATTTTGATACACAAAATTTTCAACTTGTTTTAGTTAGATGCGCAATGTTATTTTGATGAAAAAAGTCAAAAGAAGCTGGGTGCAAAAACCAATTTTTTATGCACAAAAAAACAATTTAATGTGCAAACGTATTTTTCATAATTTTTTTCGGAAAAATATCCACTTTTAGATAAACAAATTTCACAACTTTTCATGCACCATCATACCCGATCCTGTGGAATTTTTGGGAATTGTTCGAGAATTTTTGAATTTTTATTTTTAGACTAAAATACACCGTTGGTCCCTAAACTTGGCAAGGTGCATCGTTATAGGACAAAACCCGGCCTTTTCATCGCCATAGGTCCAAACCTTGGCCATTAAATGCCAGAATCGTCCCTTGACCAGGATTGGGACAGTCAAACCGATTTCCTTCGAGGGTATTATAGACCATTCACTTTTTGACCCAACCTTCAACCTGTGGACCAATTGTGAGTATGGCTACTAGCCGTTTCTTCCCTGATACGCTTGCATTTAATTTCGCGGGAACCAATACACCCACCCAACAAACAACTTTACCAATCACATAAAACAACATTATCCAGTAAGCGATAAACCGCAAATCGAAATCAAGAATATAAATCCTCATTTCCAAACCTCAAAAGACCAACCCAACTTCCAACAAAACCATGTCGATCAATCGTTTTACCAACATGCCGGATGAAGTGATCACTAACATTTTGAATTGGTTGCCTTTGTTAGAAACGGTGAGAACCTCTAGTTTAGCGAAACCGGAGGTCTAAGTGGACTTTGCTCACCGATATCATACTTGATGAGAATTTATTTTATTATTTAACATACGAGTTTGATGGGAGGCTTGTTACTAGATTCTTAAATCGGCTTATGGGTCCAATAAGAAAGTTTATCTTCGCTGTAGAGCCAAGATCAATTATTGGAATAGACAACTTTCCCAACCCAACTTTACTCTCGTAGTGAGTTGAAACATATGGTACTTCATGTTTGTGCTATGGCTACTTTGGAATATTTTCATGGCTTTCCAAATCTCTTGAGCTTAGAATTGATTCATGTCAATTTTCTAAGCTGCACAGTTTGGGACTTTATTGTTGGTTGTCCTCACTTGAGTCTCTTAAAATGAACCGTCCTAGTACAAACGAGATGAGACTATGGGATATTGCAAAACTTGGGAATTTGAAGAAGTTACATTTGTCATTATGTCGTTATAATGTTGTGACGACAATCACAACATCCGATATCTTTCACTTGACAAGACTTCAAAATCTTGAGACCACTTACATTGGATTTTGGTGATTGCACGGTAAGAACAATTTCGCTTTACAACTTATAATTTAACAATGTTATAAAGATGTGTAACAAGAATGAAATTTAATCAGAAACTTCTTGTAGTTGATACATGAAGCTAATCCTAGGATGAAGGTGCCCTTTGTTTCCTGATTAACCTTAAGTCAGTCCGATGTCGATTTTGGGAATAGTGTTATGGTAGCGTTCACCATTGTAATGATTCAATCATCTCCGAATTTGAAAATGCTGGATACCGTAGTAAGTGTAATCTTGTAATGCATATGTATCAAATAAAACATTCCTAAATTGCCATGTTTGTGTATCTCAACACTATTTGATTTTTCAGTCGCAAACACGCTTAGTGATCTACCTTTGCAAAAATTTCCACCGTTGTAGACACAAACACATTCGACCATGGCTAGCTACGAGACGGTGGTGTTTGAGCTTTTCCCGAGCGTAGCATGAAATAACTTTAATAAAGTATATACTTGCGTGTTCCGGTCGCTAAAGACAATCAATATCGTGCAAAGCGATAGGAGTCATGATGGGAATGAAAATACCAGAACAAGCGGGAGTTGGCTAGGAAGTCGTTGAAACTCCACCGAGCTTCCCCACACCCGTGGTAGATTTCTTTGACTGGTTGTAGTTTAAGTTTGGTTTTAATACCCTTAGACAATTAATGTTGCAAAATAGTTTTGGTAATTTTGTACAAGAATTGTTTATATGGTTTGCTTAAAATTAGATTGTTCATATGTTGTTGTTTGTGCGTATTGTAGGTGATGAAAGTTTGACATTCGAAAGTCAAACTTTCATTTAGCATTTTAATTTGATTGTAGCAAGTAAAACGCATTTCCGCTTACTTTAGTTAGTCAATACTTGAAAATGGTGAATCGTTAATTGTGAACGAGTCGTAATGTCAAAAGGATTGAAAACCTTTGGAAGATTAAGTGCAAAAGGCAGAATGGTATTTGAAGTTTGATGATAAGGATGGCTAGTGGAATGTTCAATAATATATAGAATGGTATTTGACTTTGTAAAGTCAATATTGCAAAACTATTACTCAATAGTTGTTTTGGAGTGAATTGATAATTTGATATGTTTTAGAAGTTTGACTTAACAAAGTCAAACTTCTAATGGTTTTACGTAAGTTGGCAACTTGAGGGACCAATTGTGTATTCTAAAGTGATTATTGGGCGGGAGTTTTAAGTATGACAACGGCAACCAAGACAAATTCAGGGGACCGAGTGTGAAAAAAGTAACTATTAGACCCTTGACCGTCTCTTACCGGAGACGATATTAACTAGTGCACACCAAACGATAAACTCATCTACCACTTTTCCACACACAAACAATTTTCCAATGGCGATTTCTCCATTTTAAACGAACTCATGGAGGTTGTTGATTCCCAAATTTGAATGATCGTATGGCTATTTGGTTTGAAGAAGAGGTTGCCCAAGAAGGGATTACGAGGAAGCTAGTTCTTTAGTGCATCCAAAGATCGAAGACAAGAATCATCAAGCGTAGGGAGGCGATAGAAGAGAATCAAGCTCGGGACCTCGTGGAATTGCGCTTGATCGTGTGGATGCGTTGACCAAAATCCAATCGAGGCACACAAACCAACTTGCCCAACTCATACAGTTGTTGGTCAAACAGATGAAGGTATTCGGTTCAACCAAGAGTTTGTTAAGAAAATGGGTGAACATAATGCCCGAATTTTTGGTTTTCCATGGGGTAGATAAAGCGGTATTTTGGGTGATAGTTTTGGGAATATAGGTTGCTAAAAGGGTATGTAAATTAGATTTGATATAGTTGGTTATGATTTTAATAGACTTTATTAATGATAAAATATCATTTGGGTTATATGTTGTTTAATATGTTCTTGTATTGTGATATTGGGTGTATTTTAGTGTAATTAGTATCAACAAAACCAAACATCCCCTTATATCAAGAAACCAAACAGCCCTTGTATCACCAAAACCAAATAGGCCCTTGTATCAAGAAAACTTTAATCAAGAAACCAAACACCCCTTGTATCGGCAAAAGCAAAGGCAATGGTTTAAAAGATGTGGTGAAAATGCAAATACTTTAGCACTAAATCATAATGTATCAACAAACATCCGCTTATATCGACTTGTTAGAAATTAGAAAATTCGATCGTTAAAGATTCGGTCACCTCAAGTATATTTATTCGTTAGAAAGCTCGTAGTCGTAGTCAAGTTATGTTAGCAAGTAGTTTGTTAAGTAACACCGTGGAGGACAGACGGGTCTTTACCCACTGTATGCCCGATCCACACCCGTAGGTGGCATTTATTTGTAAGACACTATAAATACCCTCTACCTCCCAAGGTAGAGGGTTGAGCTTCAATACCATTTTCCTTGTTTCACCTAGTTCCCAACTCTCTTCCCTTTCTCTCTCTTTCTCTCTAAACTACTTGAACGCCTCATATGTGATTATGGTTTAGTGTGTTTGTGAAATCCAATATCTTACAATTGGTATCAAGAGCCATGGTTTGATCACTCATCTTTCATGCTCTTTGTTTTGGTGGATTTCATAAGGTTTTTGGGGTTTTAAGTGTTTAGGAGAGTTTGAATCATTTTGACAAATTCTAGTGTTAAAGTTTGAATTTTGCTTGTACTTTTGTGTTTAGGATCATCATATGTGTTTATGTTTTGAATTGGAAGGCTTAAATCATTGTGGTTTGGTTGTTTTTGATTGATAAAGTGGTTATTTGTGAAAGTTGTACTAAGCGAGTTGAGTCTCGGTGTTTTTGTTTCTTCGAAGCGAGTTGCTTTGTTATTGGAAGCGAGTTGATATATGCGACTTGGCTATTTAGCTAGTTGACTCTTTATTCGACTTGGGTTCTAAGCGAGTTGTTTCTTTAAGCGACTTGAGTTCTAAAGCGACTTGGCTATTAAGCGAGTTGTACAGCTAGCGAGTTAGATTAAGCGACTTGGTGGTTAAGCGAGTTGTCTCTATATGCGACTTGGCTATTAAGCGAGTTGGTTCTTTAAGCGACTTGTTTCTTTAAGCGAGTTGGGTGGTTTGCGAGTTGATAACTAAGCGAGTTGATTTTTTAGCTACTTGTCTATTAAGTCTTGTTACTTCTTCATGCTACATTCTTTACGGTTGTTCTTTTGGTTTAGTAAAATCCGTGAAAGAATCAATTTCCGGTTTAATCAAGGAATAGTAAAATCCGTAGAACTTGTAATCATGTCAAACATCGCACCTACTATCGTTTCTTACATGGTATGGGACGTTCAAGCGGCTAGATCGATACTGCCCACCTATGCTTGATGTAATCGATTATGACTCATGGGCTCAACGAATCCGATTGTCTTGCCTTGGAAAGGAAATGGGGTCAACATTCTCAAATCCATTGATGAAGGACCTTATCGAGTTGAGACTACAAGAGACTTAATTGATCTCGCTGCAGATGGAACAATGATCTATGGATTAGATGCACCAAAGACGTATGATGAGCTCAATGATAAGGAGAAAAAGAGATTCGATCTTGATATCGGGGCTTCTAACATTATACTTGTGGTCTTCCAAAAGATATCTACAAGCTTATCAATCACAACACCAAGCCAAGGCGGTTTGGGATAATGTCAAGATGCTTCTCTCGTGTTACGAATTAACCAAGGAAGATAGAGAATCACAACTGTATGATGAGTTTGAGCACTTCAAAATGAAACCAGATGAGAGTGTCTATGAGTACTACGTGAGATTCCATAAGCTTGTGAATGACATGAGGAACATCAAAATGACCATGCCAAACATTCAGCTGAACTCAAAGTTTGTGAACAACATGAATCCCGAATGGCACAAGTTTGTCACCTCTGTGAAGCTAACCAAAGGATTCAAGAATACAAACTATGAGCAGTTGTATGCCTTCCTTCTTCAGAATGAGAGACATACCATGTTTGAAAAAAAGGATTCTTAATCGGTTCAAAACCAACCAGGGAGAAACAAGCTCATCAAATGATTCAACAGCTTTTTACACCAATGTTGGAATTACTACCAAAGCTTCTCAAGTCATACCCACGGGTGACGGAAATCACAAACTCATTCCCGATCCAAGTTTCAAGCAATCTGATGCCAATGCCGTCATGGAACACTTTATCAATCAACTGGCTCGTATGGTTAAACAAAACTTAACCTTCACTCCACATACTAATGACTTCACACTAACAATGAAATCGGGATCGCATCCAATCTACACAATCATGCTTTGGTCGAGATGGAAAAGTTATGGTGCAACCAAACTCAAGGAAGACAATATGAACAAAGAAGAGGTGGAATTGGAGGAGGTATGTGGCAAATCGTAATAGGGAAGGAATGGTAATCGTGACAAGCAATGCCAATTAAGTGCTACAACTATGGTGGTGATGGACACATAGCAAGGAACTTCTTTCTCAAAACGCCTCAAAATGAAGAGTACTTCAAAGACAAGATGTCACTTGTGCAAGCTCGGGATAATGGAGCTGTGTTGGATGAAGAAGAGTCATTGTTTCTTCTTGAGGGCAATGCCAAGACATATGATGCGATGTGGATGAGCAACCGATTCGGGAGATAGGTCATAATCATCAGAATGCCTTTCAAGTCGCTGACTGTGATGCATACGACTCTGACGTCGATGATGAACCTACTGCACAAACAATTTTCATGGCTAGCATTTCTCCAATGGTCTCTCCTAAGGTCTCATCATCTAAGCAAGCTGGTCCATCTAAAGAATCAATCATCTCGGAGGTATTAAAACTATATGATGATGTTGATGAGCAAAAGATACATAATAAAGTACAATCTCTTGAAACTTATGAATCAGATATTAATGATAAGGGTAATAGCAATATTGTCCCATATGATCAATATGTGAAGCAAAGTGAAAGTGAGATTGTACCAAGCAATGCATCTTCTACAGTCAATGATGAATATGCTTTTGATGAATACACTGCATGTGCCCCTGATGATTCTATTATCTTTGAACTGAATGCCTATAAAGAACAAGTTGCTATTTATGAACAACGTGCTAAGTTTGAGTTAACCACCCGTGAGCAGGAAATGGATGACCAAATGCGTACAATTATTCGAAAAAGTAATTTTAGAGAAGAAGTATTAAAACAAGAGTTAAACTCCTTACAAGAAAAGCTTTCTAAAACTGCTAAGCAAAAACAAGAACTTCAAGAAAATGTTAAAATGCTTAAGCAAGAATTCAATGCTAAAGAATCAAAACTTGTGAATGATTTTTCTAATCTAAAAACTTTGAAAAACAAGCTTGAAAATAAGTTGTACATACAAGGAATACCATTCAGATCGCTCACATGATCACTAAGCATAGAGTTCTCGTGATAAGCATAGCATTCCCATTATAGAGAAACCTAATCCCGAGTATGGTAAGATTGCAAAAGTCGCTCAAAATATAATCTATGATGGTAATGAGATTCTTAAACCTAGACAAAACCTAGTTGCATTGAGTGCACCGAGGAAGATAGAAAATTAGATGATGCATCTAGGAAGAAAATGGATAAGAAACTTAACAACTCGTATGTAAAGAGAAAACATAACAATCAAACCTCATGATTACACTAAGGAAAATTGGATCTCCCTTAACATGTTTAAGCCTCAAACTCAATTAACCCCGCAGCAGTTTTTTGGAAGAAAGATATGGATATGCTAAAAGTGAAAATCTTGTTGAAAAGAATCCCTTGTAGGAAATTGACTCGAGCAACCGTGTATCCTCCTAATACACCAATGCATCTAGTTCCTAGATCTATTGCCACTAATAGCAAGACCTTAATCACCTATATGTTGTTTATCGATGTTTGTTGATTTTGAGAAAGCGTGTAAGAAAAGAATCACACCTACAAGGATAACTTAGGGAAAGGGGTTTTGAGCAAACTAAAGAATGTTATTTAACCGAGGTTATGCCTTTTTAAACAATTAAAGGTCAATTTGAAAAGGATTTTGATGCTATGATTGTTGAGGTCAATGATTATGAACAGAACTCAAATATAATGAAGTTGAAAGGAAGAACTTGCATATCTTAAATGAGAATTTGATTTTGAGTTGTGTTACTCAAGATGTGTTTTTATCGTTACTAAGCACTCTATTATCGCTTCTCGATTTCATGAATTATCTATTGCATTGAAAGTTTCCCATGATCGTGTCATTGAGCTTGAAAACAAAAACTCTCGAATCGAATGAGAAAATTGATCGGGATGATCACGATAATTTGGTAAAACATCTTTCTAAACTAGAAGTTGAACATTTTGATTTACAACTAAAATATCAACATCTTAAAGAAAATGTCAAAACCTCAAATATCAAGACATCCTCGGATGTTCCAAAGTTTTATGCATTTCGGATAAACAAACGTGACGAAAGATTCAAGCTCATTGTAACACGATCGTAAAGTTGAAAGCCCAAATTTCTCAATTAAAGGGTGAAAAGAACAATGTGGTGGCTCCCATATGCCTCCTCCTTTAGATTCTCAAGATTCTCAAACTTTTCATCTTCAAAACTTGGTTAATGCTTTACAAAAGAAAACGAGAGTTTTCTAGAAGAAAATGAAAAGTTAAATGACACTTTAAAGAGTTATATGATTCAATGAAAGTCACTCGTGACAAAAACAACAAAAAATAACTTTTTACAAAAGAAATTGAGAATCTGAGGAGTCAGGAAAAAGGGAAACTGCCACTTGTCTTCAATGAGAATGTTGCATCAAAGTCATCCTCTAAATGCAAATATATTGTGACTGTTAAATACATTCCTCCTCATCTTAGGAACAATGAACTTGTGTTTCATAACTATTGTGCTCACCTTAAGGATAGTCTAGAATGTCTCCATGAGATTGTGGAAGAGGACTTCATTAATAAGCCTCTTGATAGAGAAATTAGGTTTGCTTGCATTCAGGCCAAACGATCTCAGGAGCTGCTAGAATGTTTAATTGCAAATGTCCTAGATCCTTAAGTGCGAAAGGTAAAGCTGTAATGCCTTGTTCTATGCCTAGTGCCAAGCATACAAACCACTCTATGCCCAGTAATATGAAAGTGAATTCTAAGGTGCCTTCTAGTAGTTCAGATCCTTGCACATCTAGTTCAAGAATGCAAAAGGTAGCTCAACCAACTAATGTTCCCACAATTCCCTCTACAGGAGTAATCAGTGACATTAAAGCAAGCGGGTCAAAGCCTCCAGGCAATACCAAGAATGATAGGACCTTGCAAGCTAGGAATGTTCAGTGGAAGAAAGTAGAAGATCACCCTAGGGAGAATTTGAATAAAACGAATCGTGTTGATTCTAGTGCTAGCTCTAAGCGTACTGTAATTAAGCGTACTGTAATTAATGCGAATTATGCTACTTTTGGCAAAACATGTAATGATGATTGCATTGTTTCATTACTAATTATGAATGTGGTGTGAATGATTTGTCTAATGTCATTAAATACCTGTTAAGATTGTTAATGCAAAAATCGAGCTAAGAAGGCTAGAAAACAATAGCGAAAGAAGGGTAGGAAACATTGGAAACCCACAGGGAGGAAATTTAGCAACTTAGGTTATCAGTGGATACCTATAGGGCGAAAATTTAATCTTAATGAGATGTGCCCTAAATTATATAGATCAATGCCCATTAGGAAGTGGATGCCTACTCGTAGAACTATTCCCTTAAGAAGTGAACATACTTTGAATAGGTCAAATACGGACATTAGCACCGCATCCATTTCGATGATTCCATTGTTTCTACTCGATGTGGGTGTTCCAATTCTCGTTATTAACCATGTGGAACCCATTATTGCATGGGTTCCCAATTATCCGATTATCCATTCTTGTCGTGTTCAACTACGGATCGTTCAAATCATTACGTGGTACCGGACTCAGTTGTTCCAAGCATATGACCGGAGACCGGTCGCGCTCATGAACTTCGTGAGCAAATTCATCGGGACCGTTAGATTCGTGAACGATCATTTTGGTGCAATTATGGGTTACGGAGATTATGTTGTCGGTGATAGTGTTATCTCCGTGGTATATTACGTAGAAGGTCTTGGTCATAACTTATTCTCTGTCGGTCAATTACGTGATTACGATCTAGAAGTGGCCTTGAGAAAACATACTCGCTTCGTTAGAGAACTTGATGGTAAAGAACTTTTAAGAGGAACACGTGGTTCAAATCTATACACCATCTTTATCGAAGATATGATGAATTCTTCTCAATTTGCTTGTTGTCAAAGGCTTGAAAACAAAGTCATGGTTATGGCATCGTCGTCTCAATCACTTGAACTTGACACCATCAATGATCTCTCGAAAGGACTTAGTTGTAGGTTTACCTAGACTAAATTATGAAAAGGATCATCTTTGTTCAACATGCCAATTACCCAAGCCTACAAACTCGCCATGAAGTTCTTCATATAATTCACATGGATTTATGTGGACCCATGAGAGTCGAGAATATCTTTGGGAAGAAATATGTGTTAGTTGTGGTTGATGATTACTCTCGATTCACAGGTTAAGTTCTTAAGGACAAAGGATGAAACTCGGATATCATCATCAAACTTATCAAACAATTGCGAGTTCGACTTAACAAAACTGCCGTAATCATCGAACATACAATGGAACCGAGTTTGTTAATAAACAACTTAGTGAGTTTTATGAAAGTGTTGGAATCAGTCATCAAAGAAGTGTTCCAAAAACTCCTCAACAAAACGGTGTAGTTGAAAGACGAAATCGAACTCTTGTGGAAGCCGCAAGAACAATGCTGATTTACTCAAAGGTTCCAATGTTTCTCTGGGCTGAAGAAATTGCCACTGCATGCTACACTCAAAATCGATCCCTAATTCACACTGCTCATGGAAAAACTCCATATGAACTTGTCCACAATAGAAAACCTAATCTCTCATTCCTTCGTGTGTTTGGTGCATTGTGTTATCCAACTAATGAGGGCCAAGACTTAGGAAAACTTAAAGCTAAAGCGGACATTGGAGTATTTGTAGGATATGCACCAAACAAAAAGGGATACCGAATCTACAACAAAAGAACCCAAAATATCATGGAAACAATTCACGTTACGTTCGATGAACTGACCGGTCCAATGGCTCCAGGACAACCCAGTTTTGGACCTGCATCTTCAAATAGTCCAATCGGTTCTACTCTTGTATACGATTCTTCGCGAAACTCCTTATGTACCTCCTTCGATGATGACTTGAAGAAACTATTTGATCCTATGTTTGATGAACACTATGAGCCAACCGCTAATGATCTATCAATTCCATCATCGAGGTCGCTACTATCCCCGTCAATGAAGCGCTGCTGCCGATCACTGTCTCATCAACAAATCATCAATCATCGAATGTACATCATGGAAATGTTTCTGGCACCCTTGATGGAGAGAATCCCTTTGCTACTCCTGAAGATGCACCGTTTGAAAACATATTTGCTCTTGAATCGTCATCAGAACCATCTTCATCAGGAGACATCGACTCTGCTACTTCAGTTCCTCAACAACAACCACATGAACACCTTTGTAAATGGACACATGATCATCCATTGGAAAACATCATTGGAAACCCCTCTCGTCCAGTATCAATATGGAAACAACTTGCAACCGATGCCTTATGGTGCTTCTTCAACTCCGTACTCTCTAAGGTTGAACCAAAAGATGTTAAAACTGCCATGAATGAAGACAGCTGGTTCAATGCCATGCAAGAAGAAATTCATGAATTTGATCGACTTGATGTACCTGCTCCAGATTGTGCTATGATCATTGCTCTAAAGTGGATCTTCAAAGTGAAGCTTGATGAGCATGGCGATGTATTAAAGAACAAGGCTAGATTGGTTGCAAAAGGATACCGTCAGGAGGAAGGTATTGACTTTGAAGAATCATTTGCTCATGTGGCACGCATCGAGGCGATCAGAATCTTCCGGCTAATGCTGCAAGTAAGAATATGATTGTCTATCGATGGATGTAAAGACGGCTTTTCTTAACGGAGATCTTAAAGAAGTCATATACGTCGACCAACCGGAAGGTTTTGTGAATCCGAGCATCCTACTCATGTCTATCGCTTGAAGAAGGCTCTTTACGGCTTGAAGCAAGATCCAAGGGCATGGTATGATAGGCTATCAAAGTTTCTTCTATCTCTGGATTCCTCAAAGGAGCATTTGATCCGACATTGTTCACCGTGAAGTCGCAAACATTTAATTCACGCTCAAATATATGTTGATGATATTATCTTTGCCTCGATCGACCCCAATGAATGTGATCGTTTTCAAATAAAATGGGTTCCAAATTTCAAATTTCAATGATGGGACAAATGTCATTTTCTTGGGATTACAAATATCACAAAGTCCCAAGGCATTTTTATAAATCAATCTAAATATGCAAATGAGATCTTAAAGAAATTTGGATTTGATTCTAGTGACCTGCTGACACTCCCATGATAGAGCGTACTAAAGCGGATGAGTACCACTCGGGGATCATGGTAGACCAAACGAAATATCGTAGTATGATTGGATCCTCGATGTACCTCACAACCATGAGACCGGACATTTTGTTCGTTGTTTGCATGTGTGCTAGATATCGCTAAGCCTACCAAAAGCACCTTGAAGGCGGTTAAGCGGGTCTTCGGTATCTCCAAGGAACCATCAATATGGTACTTTGGTACCGAAAGACACCGGTATGTTACTAACGACCTATGCAATCTGCCGATCATGCAGATGTCAAGATACTCGTCAAGCACGTCCGAGGTGCTCGGCTTTGGGTGATAAGCTTGTGAGTCGGTCTTCAAAGAAGCAAATGAGTACTTTATTTCTCTACAGAGGCTGAATACATAGTCATGTCATCTTGTTGTGCTCAAATCCTATGGATGAGATCCCAATTATCGACTATGGCTTTGAATTCAACAAAATCCTCTCGCATCGTGATAATAAAGTGCTATTGCTCTCTCATGCAACAACGTACAAAACTCAAGAGCAAAGCACATCGACATTCGACATCATTTCATCGGGAGCAAGTTGAAAACGGTGTGGTGGAACTATACTTTGTGAGGACCGAATACCGGTTAGCGACATCTTCACCAAAGCTCTTCCTAGAGAACGTTTTGAGTTTATCCTTCCACGCCTTGGTCTAAAGAGTCTACAACCGAAACACTCAAGCGTCTTCAAGAGGAAGACGAGGAGTAAAGGTCTTTATCCATCTATCTCTTGTATATATTTATTCAAAAAGAAAAATACAAAATTTCAAAACCCACAAAAGAAAATATAAAATTATAAAATTCTCAAAAAAATCCATAAAAAGTAGAAAATCCTGAAAAATTCCAAAAATATTGTTATTTTATCATGTTTTTCCTTATTCGATATCATCTACGAACTTTGTGTTGACATTCAAAGAATGTCACGGGTCTTTAGATGTTCTTCGAATGTACATATTTTTGTTTTATAAAAAAAAAATGAGGCGGAGGAAAATGGTGGTTTATTGACATTTCAGGGCTATAACCCGTTTTAAAAGTAAAGAACGAGCCATGCTTTATTTTATTTTTCAAATCCCATGCTCGATTCTTAAAACAAATGTTTGTCATCAAAAGACAATGTTTCTCTTCCCAAATATTTTTCCGTCTAATGATTCTTCGAAAATATTTGCCATCTAATGAAAACAAAATTGCTTGAAAATACCTCGTACTCTATTATTCGTGTAAATCATTTATGCTTATCATCTGTCAAAATCTCTATCTCTCAATCAACAACTTGTGTCATTGATTGAGGGGGAGAATTATTTTATTCGAATTAAAAAGGTTATTGAGCAAGGTTTATTGTTTAAAAAATCAAAAAGAATAATGTTTTATACAGTTGATTCAAAACCTTTGCTAATGTTATGTTTTCAAAAGCATGTTTAATCAATGGAGTTTAAAGTCCGAAAATCGATCCTTATCGCTTAAAAGTTTTTTCAAAAGCAAGTCACTATTCTCCTCAAAAAGCTTTCAAAATTGAATTTAAATCAATAGAGATCACAACTCTCAAAGGAGTTGAAAAATGTGATCGGGGGAGAATTTGTGATTTAAATTGGTTTTAAACTGATAATTCGATACATGGTTTTATAAGGATGTACAAGCTCTCCTTCCCACATGTGCCAAACGATTTCAAATTTTTCCATGCACATGTTGAGGGGGAGCATCTATCTTAAACCACAAAGATTTGAAACGTGATCAATTTATTTCAATGTGCAGTCTTTTCCTAATATGTGCAAAACATTTTTCAAATTTCTATGCACATATTGAGGGGGAGAAACTTTTTTTGAAAACCACATTCTTTATACAACTACTCTTAGATGCAAGCCAACCCCTCAAAGATGAAAATTATTTCTATTACAAAAAGATGATTGATGCACATGTTGAGGGGGAGCTCTTGTTCTAAAAATATCAAAACAATTCGGTACAAAATGCTTTGATAATATATCACAAGTATCCGGATTGATTTTAAAATGGTTTTCAATTGGTTCCAATGGCAGATGAACAATACCAAATAGACCGACCAACTTTACTTTATGTATGGTGATATAAGGATGATAAGGTTAAGTATTTGTTCCCATGATCCGCCAGAACCGGAGGGATCTACCCAGGGACAATCCAATAGATAGTGTAGAAGTCCTTAGGTATGATGAAAAAAGGAGAAATGTGAGATATGGGAAGAGTGCGGACTGAGACAGAGCTAGTAGTGGAATAAACCCAACAAGGTTCTAGTTATGAAGTCTCGGTAAGCATTGAAGGGGTTGAACAATGAAAAAGAATTGAATGTGAAAAGGGTGAAAATAAATAGCCCTCCGATAATTCAACCTTAGGGCGTATACGGGTTCAATTCATATACTCTTGGTGGTTACTAAGGTAACACGGTATTGAAGACAAGACGTCATGGACCCGAAGGACGCACCGCACTACAACTTCCCAAACAACTCAAGTTCCTCTTAAAAGGACTTGTTTCATTCTCACGGGGAACCGACATTACCTATCGACTTCCTCTTAGAGTGTGTTGATATTGAAGAAGGAGACCCTCTCCCTAGTCTCCGGCATAAGAACCAAATATGCACAATTGAGTCTAGAGCCACGAGATCATCATATAAATCTCTTTAGGACACTCTCAATGAAGACTCTCTGTTTCACACAATGTGGAAAGAGAGATTATATCTTATGAGTCCTACGCATTATCCTTGTGGTATTGCCAGAACATCTGAGTGATATGCTAACATATTCACAATGAAGATGGAAAGCCTTCTGGAGCCAACATCAAACAAGATCCTGGTGGGTGGCATGTGAGATCTATTCAATAGATCAACCATGTGACAACCGAATGAAACAATGGGCGATTCAATCTTTTGAATCAATCACGGTTCGAGTTATGGATTGACGGATACCTTTGAAAACCGGTCGTTGTGCTTAAAAACTCTTTTGTTTAGCACATTGACTATGGACTAATATTTCAAAAATAAAAGGTATTTATGATTGATAATTGATGTTCATTAAAATCTTCATTGTATTGCAAAACAATTTCTATTGAGCAATACACGATTGTTTTCAAATCTCTTTTCATCAATCGGTGAATCTCAATTATTTGGTTCACTCACTCCGTGTTGTCTTCTTTGAGACGTTCGGTTTGAGAACGACTAGAGCATTGCGAAACCACATCAAGGAAATTCTTTGGAATTATACCGATCACAGCGAGATTGTAATTGATCAACGGGAACCGTGGGCGTGTACCTCAATTCAACGAAAGTGATCAAAGATAGTTTCGTGTGTTTTATTGCTAACCGTTGTTTGCGGTACATTTGGACGGTTGCGGTGATCGAATTGAAGAGTCAATCCAAAGCCGCATGCTCACAGATCCACACTTAATTGAAGAAATCATGACTAGTGCATATCTACATAACACGGCTCTAATATTTTTATACTATGCTTCGCTATCTTCTTTGCAAATATCATGAACCAAAGAAAGCTTCCGCTACTCGATGAGATATATCATGATCCGAATGTGAGCATATCGGTCCAATTGTCACAACATCACATAATACCAACACCACAAAGGAAGAGTCGAGATTTATGTTGGTGATGATCTCAATGCGGCTCAAAACTCTTCATCACGTGGATCGCTTAAAGACCTCCACTTGTAATTATCCAAACATGCGGAACATGAAGAATCAAAGACTACGAACCATCGAGCAAAGAACTTAATCAAGAATCCTAGAACAATCTAATGTAATATCTGTTTGTATTCATTTTAAATTGAGGTGACCTCCTTGGGGAGATTGTTAGGAATTAGAAAATTCGATCGTTAAAGAGTCGGTCACCTCAAGTATATGTATTCGTTAGAAAGCTCGTAGTCATAGTCAAGTTATGTTAGCAAGTAGTTTGTTAGGTAACGCCGTGGAGGACGGATGGGTCTTTACCCATTGTATGCCCGATCCACAACCCGTAGGTGGCGTTTATTTGTAAGACACTATAAATACCTCTACCTCCCAAGGTAGAGGGTTGAGCTCAATACTATTTTTCCTTATTTCACCTAGTTCCCAACTCTCTTCCCTTTCTCTCTCTAAAACTTTCTCTCTCTAAACTACTTGAACGCCTCATATGTGATTATGGTTTAGTGTGTTTGTGAAATCCAATATCTTACACAACTAAACCAAACGACCCTTTTATCGAAAAGTTGTTACAAAGAAACCAAACACCCCGTATCGTAAAAATTAGAGGCGGTGGTTTCAAAACACGGGTTGAAAATGCAAACTCTTTAGCACTAAACAACAATGTATTAACAATGCTGTATTGTAACATCTTGAATTTTGACTTACCAAAGTCAAACAAACTTATGAAAACCAACAAATTGTAACTTACTATTGTGGTATGACTTGGGTAAGTCAAACCTATTAAGAAATGCAAAACGATTTCAAACACAATTACTTAAATAAGAACACAAAATTTTATTCATCGATTTCATGTTCTCAAGAACTACAAATGTTTACTATCATCTAAACATACACTTAGCTAGACCTACAACTCTCCATATCATCGTTTTCCTTCTTTTCCTTCCTTTCCTTAAGATATTTAAACAAAATTTCCAGATTTTTAATCCTTTCTTCCAAATCGTTAAACTTTGATAACAAGATGTCATCCTCTTCCTTCTCCTTCTTAACACCCAAACGCTTTTCATTTGGGCAGTCTGCTTTCCTCAATGAACTCAACAAAGCCTTCCCCTTATCGTTTTGTGCCATTATTGTTTTTCTTTTTGCTTTGGGTAGAATGTGTGTTGATTGTATTTTAAGGTTCACTCTTGGTCGTAGCCGATACATATATGGTTGAAGGTTGGGTTACATTTTAACTAGGTTGGGTCATAAAAGTGAATGGTCTATAATACCCTCGAAGGAAATCGGTTTGACTGTCCCAATCCTGGTCAAGGGACGATTCTGGCATTTAATGGCCAAGGTTTGGACCTATGGCGATGAAAAGGCCGGGTTTTGTCCCATAGCGATGCACCTTGCCAAGTTTAAGGACCAACGGTGTATTTTAGTCTTTTTTTAATCTTTTTATTTGTCTTTTTACGGATATATATCTCTATATTATATATAACAGGAGGCATTTGGCACTAATGTCACCTCAATGCCACCTCAATGCCACATAATCCAATTTAATGCCACATAATCATTTGTTGTCCAACTAAGCAATATTTTTATCCACCTAAGCAATAATATTTAATTTTCTGATTTTATGTATTAATTTTTGAAATTCTTAAGCAATTATTTCTAAAATTCGAATTTAATAAAAAATGACCATGGTGAGATTCGAACTCGGGTCGTTTGTAGGATTAGTATAAATAACTTGTGTGTTTACCACTTAGGCAACAAGTTATTTTGATAATTATGTTCCATATTATAATCTATAAATGCCTATAATTATAAATCTATGCAACCAATTATGTAGGAGAATCCCTACAACTTAGGTAACCCTAAAACTTATATACGGTTCATTATATATTTTTCTCAAAACCCTAATATCCTTTTTTCCTCACAATCTCTTCTAATGTTCGGTTTACTGATTTTTGTGTTTTCTTCATCACAGGTTTGCAACCATGAATGCTTGACATGTCGTGTAATGTTTCTTTGATCTATTATTGTTAACATATTTTTATTTTTTGTGTAATGTTTCTTCCAGCAGATGAAGTGTTCGAATGGTACTAACGGTACACCATGTGCAGCGTAAGGTGCCTTTGATACAATAACGGTATACAATTATAGTTTTCTGTATATTGTATTTATAATGGGTTTCATATGTCGAACCAGCTTAGGCTTACAGTGAAAGAGAAGTTCTTATATTGCTTTTTTAATCTCATATTCTTTGAAGGAATGGCTCCAATATTGTCAACGGTGGCATTAAGCCTGGCATTAATGAGAGCTGCTTGAGGGTAACAGCCGATAAATCATCTATGCATTACTTTACAAATTTACGTGTCTTCCATTTTAAAGATTTCTTTTGTTCATTATTTGCTTAACAAGCTGTTTAAATTGATCATGCTATTGTAGCAATGAAAATAAAAGGCATTGATATGTGTGTACTGTGAAATTAGTCGTGCCTAATAATAGGTATAATTGTTTTGTGCATCCATTTTATCTCAAAAGTTATTATACTACATGACCATTCTGTACTATTTGAAACTGGAATTTGTAGGTTTACATCCCATTGTATAATAGATTTACAGTATCACCAAAAGAAGACATAATTTATATCTTATTTGCAGGTGTAGATATGTTTTCTCGAAAAAAGATGGGACCTTGGATTTGCAGATTTTTTCAGGTTATCTCTAGGTTTTTATTATTTTTTTTCATCTCTATTCGTGCATATTCAATTTAAAATGAGTTAAATAAGTTGATACATGTTAGATTTTGTACCTTTAAATATGGATCCTACCAATACACATTACTTTGACTCCATAACATAATAAGGAATAAAGTAAGACATTATTACTTTGAACGCTAGAGGGTGTTTGGCTAAGTATAATTTAGTTACTTAATGATTTATTGTATTTCGAAAATGCTATTAACCACGTTGACGGAATCAACTCTTTCATTTTGACAGGGGGTTAAACGGGGCCAAGTCAGTTTGGGTTGGTTCGTGCAAATACCTTTTTTCTCCATTCTCTCTAAATGGTTTTAATGAATGCCGATCACCTACCGAAAAACTAGAGGTAATACTTAATTACCTACTTTAACTTCGTGGTCGCTATTAATGGTGATAATTTCGATTTATTTAGTGACAAATGGGTCGATTTAGATGGATTGTTATTTAACTACGGATCAAATAAAAAATTCTAAAGCAAAATGGAGTCGCAACTTAAAAAGTGATTATGAGTGTGATGTTAGTATATAAATTTCAGTTACGGTATGCATTGATGATCTAATGCTAATGATTATTTTAGTATAGAAGAATTTTTAGTTATATAGTTAAGTAATCTGTAATATGTAACAGTTTAAAAAAGGCCTTAAGTTGCTCAAAGAGTTTCCAAATGCTTGAAGTATGATATTTAGCTGTGGCTTTGACATCCAGAGAAATGGTCTTTCCAGCGATCTTCACAAATATCTCCATCGTTCTAGGCTTGGATTTATGCATAAGTGTCAGGACCGAGTCCACTGTAATGTGGAAGTCGGCAAGGATACAACAGTCGTCAAGAACAATGTCGTTGAAAACTATAACTAGCTCCTGATTATCATGAGGGTATGTAATATGATAAATTTGGGCTTTCAAGTTGCGGATGGTGTCTGAGAGTTTGACATTCACTATCCAGCGCCTCTTTTCATCGAAATTGATGAATATTGGCACCAATCTACTTGATTTACGCATAAGTTTGAGAGTGGAATCCTTCTTGACCCGGTAGTAGGCAAGGGTAATATTATTGTCGTCAAGAACCATATCATTATAGATCAGTGCCTGCTCGTCAAGAGGCATAAAAACCCTATCTCTTATCTTCAACTTCACACTGATGATTGTGTCTGAGCCTTTAACTTGCAGGGAGAATGTCTTTCCATCGTATGTCTTGACAGATATAGCTGCACAAGAAAATATTACGATATGAACACGGCTAACCACTAATAAATGATCATTTATTTCAAACAATGTATTTCACTATTTCAAACATGAACCTACTGTTGCATTTGTTAACATTGTAGAACATCTATAACTAGAATAATACTAAAATATATCATTAGTGTGTTATGTTGCACAATGAGTCATTTGTCATGATACTAATAATAGTAAAGAGTGTACTATTGACGTGGCTACGAATACGTGTTGATCTTGAATGATTTAAGTTGTTTTAAATATGGAAATCCAAACACCCCCTAAGCTTAAAGAATTCATATATTTTTTGATTAGGTGGTAGCTCAAAAAATATTATATGTTGGTTATATTAATATGCGTATTGCTTCTGTAAGTCTTTGTTGTTGGGCTTTTATTTGTTATCATTTTGCTATTGTAGTCCTCTTATATAGTCTAAAATTATGTTCCTGTAGAGTGTAGAATCTACACTAAAATGTTTCCTATTGTTATTTTTGCTGGACTTGAGGCCTACTATAGAATGCAGTAGAAAATAAACCTGGGCAAGCAAAGACCGAATATACCAGAATAATAGACCGAAATCGAGGGAGACATTTTGGTTGGCTTTCAGTTCAAAATATTTCCTAATATCGTGTTTTGGTTCAGATTTGGTCAGGTCGGTTCGGGCTTTGAATTATGCTTAATCTTACTTTTGTGTGTCAATTTTTCATGTACCTCGCACGGGTAATTCATTTGTTTAAGCGGATACACGTCTTTTGTAATTGATCAATAAAATGCATTTACCATACAGTCTACTTCAGCCACTATTGCTTAGTTATGTTTTATGAAATAACAGCAGATGAGTTGGCATATATTCACCCACTGGCCAAGTTTTTAACATTCAAGTCAATTGTATTTTTAACCTGGTGGCAAGGTATAGCTATTGCCCTTCTCTGTTCCTTTGGGTTGCCCACCTAAGAATGTTACAAATAATTTTGGTATTAAAAAAAATTATTACATATCTTAGTTACAAATTGTGAACAAAATTTGTATTTTTGAGGGCCTAGGCGCAAGGAATTTATCGTTGAGACGCCATCAGTTTGGAGTGCGAGACCACCAAAGCTTGTGGTATTCATATCCCAATGTTCAAATTAAACTTGGAAACCTATTAAAAGTACTTTTGAGTCTATTATGATAGAAACATAAGCTTATTAACTTGCGGGTCAGAATGGGTCAAATGGGTCGAAAGTGACAAATTTTAGAAAAACACGAGTTAGATACGGTCATTGTAAAGGTATTTTTTTCGTGGAGTGCAAAATCCAACATATATTTCCATGGAGAAGCTATTAAGTAACAGCCTCGCTACTTGTGTACATTCACCGCTTTCATCTCTCTCGTCCGAAACTTCTCGATCCTTTATTGCCTCGCTTTTATTCTAATTGAATGTGAATTAACATTTATTTTTCTTATAGCTACTAGAATCTACATCAAGACCAAACAAATTAACATCAAATGTGATCCCTTAAAATCGGATTCACTTGGAATTGGTCGGAGAGGTGGATGTCCGTTTACACGAAACTATCGAGTCACATGCACCACAACAAGAGCGGACAATGTTGAAAGAGTCATTCCTTCTAATTGTGAATCAACCAAAATGATTTCGGATGCTAAGGAAACAACAAGTACCATGTGAAGAAAATGAAGAAAATTTGATGTAACATATTGGATTTCACATACACATCAAACCATGACCAAAGTAGGCATACACAATATGAGTTTTAGAGAGAGAAAGTTAGAGGTTTAGGAACTTTAGTGAGAGAAAAAAATCTTATTATGAGCTCCAACTCTACCTTGGGAGGTAGAGAGTATTTATAGTACTTATATAAAACGCCACCGACGGGCTGTGGATCAGGCATACAGTGGGTAAAGACCCGTCCGTCCTCCACGGTGTTACTTAACTAAATGTTACTCAACAATAAATAACTACGACTACGAGCTTTCTAACGATTACATATACTTGAGGTGACCGACACTTTAACTACTGGATTTTCCAAATCCTAACAATCTCCCCCTAAGGGAGGTCACCTCAAATACACATTAAATTACATAGAAAACAAACAGATATCACATTGAGATTGTTCTTGGATTCTTGTTCTGTAGCTCGTAGTTTTTTGAATCTTCATTTTCGCGTGTTTGGATAATCTGAGTGGAGGTCTTTAACTGATCCACGTGATACTGAGTTTTGAGCCAGATTTGAGATCATCAGCCACATTAATCTCTGACTCATCCTTTGTGGTGTTGGTATTATGTGATGGTGTGACTTTTGGACCGGCATGCTCACATTCTGGATCATGATTTCTTCTAATCAGAGTAGCGGAAGCTTTCGTTGATTCATGATATTGGCAACAGCGTAGCAGAAGCATGGAGTTATAATATCAGAGTCATTGATGCACTAATCATGATTTCTTTAGATATGAATGTGTTGTGTGAGCATGCGGCTATGGATTGACCGCTTCATTCTGATCAACTGCAAACGTCGGGGTGTACCTGCATGAGACAGTTAGCAACAAAGCACACGAAAGTGTCTTTGATCACTTTTGATGAATTGAGGTACACGGCCCACGGTTCCCCATTGATCAAGACAAGCACGCCTGTGATCGGTATAATTCAAGAATTTCCTTGACGGGTTTCGCAATGCTCTAGTCGTTATCAAACCGAACGTCTCAAAGAAGACAACACGGAGTGAGTGAACCAGCGAAATGAGATTCACTGATTGATGAAAAGAGATTTGAAAAACAATCGTGTATTGCTCAAATAGAAATTGTTTTTGTAATACAACGAAGGTTTTAATGAAAATCAATTATCAATCATAAACACCTTTTATTTTGAGAAATACGTACTCAGTCGATGCGCTAAAGAAAAGAGTTTTTAAGCACAATGACTGGTTTTTCAAAGGTATCCGTCAATCCATAACCTGAACCATGATTGATTTATAAGATTGAATCGCTCCATTGTTTCTGTCCAGTTGTTACATGGTTGATCTATTGGATAGATCTCACATGCCACCTACCAGGAGCTTGCTTGATGTTGGCTCCAGAAGGCTTTCCATCTTCATTGTGAATATGTAAGCATATCACTTAGATGTTCTGGCAATACCACAATGATAATGCGTAGGACTCATAAGATGTAATCTCTTTTTCCACATTGTGTGAAACAGAGAGTCTTCATTGAAAGTGTCCTAATGAGATTTATAAGATGATCTCGTGGCTCTAGACTCAATTGTGCACATTTGGTTCCTATGCCGGAGACTAGGGAGAGGGTCTCCTTCTTCAATATCAACAATCTCTAAGAGAAAGTCGATAGATTATGTTGGTTCCCCGTGAGAGTGAAACAAGCCCTTTTAAGAGGAACTTGAGTAGTTTGGGAAGTTTAGTGCAAGGCGTCCTTTGGGTCCATGACGTCTTGTCTTCAATACCGATGTTACCTTGGTAACCACCAGAGTATATGAATTGAACCGGTTTACGCCCTAAGGTTGAATAAATGGAGGCTATTTCTTTTCACCCTTTTCACATCAAATTCTTTTCATTATTCAACCCCTTCAAGCTTACCGAGACTTCATTACTAGAACCTTGTTGGGTTTATTTCAAGACCACTCGCCTCATCCGCACTCTTCCCTTATCTCACTTTTCTCCTTTTTCATCATACCTAAGGACTTCTACACTATCTAGTGGATTGTCCTAGGAAGATCCCTCCGGCTCAAGCGGGATCGTGGGAACAATTCCTAACCTAACCATCCTTATAACACCATAGATAAAGTAAAGTTGGTCGGTCTTTTTGGTATTGTTCATCTGCCATTGGAACCAATTGAAAACCATTTGAAAAATCAATCAAGATACTTGTGATATAGAATCAAAGCATTTTGTATCTTAATTGTTTTGATATTTTAGAAATGCTCCCCCTCAACATATGCATAAATATTTAGAATTTGTTTAGCACATGGAGGCAAGAGATATTTGAAATCGTTAGATTAAGAATGAAAGGTCCAATCTTTTGATTAACATTTTCTAAAATGATCATCATCACTTCCCAATCAATTTGAGTAGATAAAACATTTTGAGGAAGGATGAGGTTTTCAAAAGTTTGCTCCCCTCAATATGTGCCTCAAGTTTGAAAGAGTTTTGCACATATTAGAGGGGCCCTGCACTTAGAGACAATTCAATCACGTTACAATGGTTTGAGATATAAAATAGATGCTCCCCCTCAACATGTGCATGGAAAATTTGAAATCGTTTGTCACATGCGGGGAGGAAAACTTGTACATCCTTATAAAACCATTTACCGACTTATTAGATTAAGTCCAATTTAAATCACAAATTCTCCCCCGATCACAATTATCAAATCATTTGAGATTTGTGATCTTTGAAGATTTAAATTGATTTTGAAAGCATTTAAGGAAAATTGTGACTTGATTATGAAAGCGTTTTAACTGATAAGGATTGGATTTTGAGACTTTAACCTCCATTGATTAAACATGCATAATTATCTTTTGAAAACATAAAAGTAACCAAGGTCTGGTACCATTGTTTGAAAAATACACTTTTTGATTTAATTGAAAAATCATTCTCCCCCTCAATCAATGACATAAGTTGTTGATTGAGAGTTAGATATTTTTGACAACCGTTAATTCCAGATGATTTTCAAAAATAGAGTCCGAGCTATTTTTCAAAGCAATTAGTTTTCAATAGATATGAAGTAATTGTTATATAGAATCAGAGCATGAAAGAAAAAAACAAGATAAAGCATGGCTCGTTCTTTCTTTGAAAAGCGGTTTCTTGTCTCAAATGACAATAAGCCATTTGTTTCTCTTTCTCCCATTTTTTTTATTTATTTTTTTTAAAACATTCGAGCAACATCTAAAGTCCCGTATCATTCTTTGAATGACAACACAAAGACCGTAGATATAATCGAATCGAGGTAAAACATGACAAAAGGACAATTTTTTTTTTAAATATATACAAATTATAGATGAAGAAAAGACCTTTACTCCTCGTCTTCCTCCTGAAGACGTTTGAGTGTTTCTGGTTGAAGGCTTTTCAAGCCAAGTCGTGGAAGAATAAAATCAAAACGTTCTCTTGGAAGAGCTTTGGTGAAGATGTCTGCTAACTGGTATTCTGACTTCACAAAATAAAGTTCCACCACACCGTTTTCCACTTGCTCCCTGATGAAATGATGTCGGATGTCAATGTTCTTTGCTCTTGAGTGTTGTATGTTATTGCATGAGAGAGCAATAGCACTTTTATTATCACAAGATGAGAGGATTTTGTTGAATTGAAAGCCATAGTCGATAATTGGGATCTCATTCAAAGGATTTGAGCACAACAGATGACATGGCTATGTATTCAACCTCTGAGAGGAAATAGAAGTACTCATTTGCTTCTTTGAAGACCACACAAGCTTATCACCCAAAACCGAGCACCTCCCGATGTACTTCGACGTGTATCTTGACATCCCGCATGATCAAGATCTCGATAGGTCGTTAGTGACATACCGTGTCCTTCGTACCATAGTCCCATATTGATGGTTCCTTGGAGATACCGAAGACCCGTTTAACCGCTTCAAGGTGCTTTTAGTAGGCTTAGCTCGATATCTAGCACACATGCACACAAATGAACAAGATGTTCTGGTTCTGCTAGTCGTGAGGTACATCGTGGATCCAATCATGCTACGATATTTCGTTTGATCTACCATGATCCCCGAGTTGTCCTCATCCGACTTTAGTACGCTCAATCATGGGAGTGTCAACGGTGTCACATGATACAAATCCAAATTTCTTTAAAATCTCATTTGCATATTTAGATTGATTTATAAAATTCCTCCGGACTTTGTGAAATTTGTAATCCCAAGAAAATGACATTTGTCCCATCATTGAGATTTGAAATTTGGAACCCATTTCATTAGAAAACGATCACATTCATTGGGGTCACGAGGCAAAGATAATATCATCAACATAAATTTGAACGTGAATTAAATGTTTGCTCGACTTCGAGTGAACAATGTTGGATCAATGCTCCTTTGTGAATCCAAGTGGATAGAAGAAACTTTGATAGCGTATCATACCATGCTCTAGGAGCTTGCTTTAAACCGTAAAGAGCCTTTTTCAAACGATAGACATGAGTAGGATGCTCGGTTCACAAAACCCTCTCGTCGATCGACGAAACCACCTCTTTTAAATCTCCATTCGTAAAGGCGGTTTTAACATCCATCCGATATACAACCATATTCTTGCTAGCAACATTAGCCAAGAAGATTCGATTGCTTCAATACGAGCAACTGGAGCAAATGATTCTTCAAAGTCAATACCCTCCTCTTGACGATATCCTTTTGCGACCAATCGAGCCTTGTTCTTTAAGACATCACCATGCTCATCAAGTTTCACTTTGAAGATCCATTTTAGAGCAATGATCATAGCACAATCTGGAGCAGGTACTAATTCCCATACATCAAGTCGATCAAACTCATGAATTTCTTCTTGCATGGCATTGAACCAGCAGTCTTCATTCATGGCGGTTTTAATGTCTTTTGGTTCGACCTTAGAGAGTACGGAGTTGAAGAAGCACCATAAGGCATCGGTTGCAAGTTGTTTCCGTGTGGATATCAAGCGAGAGGGTTTCCAATGATGTTGTCCAATGGGTGATCATGTGTCCATTTTCTAAGGTGTTCATGTGGTTGTTGTTGTGGAACTGAAGTAGCATAGTCGATATCTCCTGATGAAGATGGTTTAGATGATGATTCAGATGATGATTCAGGAGCAAATATGTTTTCAAATGGAGCATCTTCGGGAGTAGCAAAGGGATTAATTTCTTCATTGATGCCAGATACAATTCCATGATGTACATTTGATGATTGATGATATATTGATGAGACAGAGTGATCAAGCAGCGCTTCTTGACTTAATGATATTGAGATCAAGGGTTCACTTCATTCACGTGGATAGAGCGCCTCTGTTGATGGAATTGACATTTCATCAGCATTCGGTTCATAAAGTTCATCAAACATTGGATCAAACAATTTCTTTAAATCATCTTCAGATGGAGGTACAAATGGAGTTGCTGGAAATGAGTTTGGTACAAGAGATGAACCAATGGGACTGTTTTGAAGTGCGGGTCCAGAACTGGATTGTCCAAGAGCCATTTGACCGGTCAGCTCATCGAACATAACGTGAATTGTTTCCATGATATTTCGGGTTCTCTTGTTGTAGATTCGGTAACCCTTCTTGTTTGGTGCATAACCAACAAAAACTCCAATATCGGCCTTTTCTCTTAATTTACCTAAATCTTGACCGTCATTCGTTGGATAGCACAAAGCACCAAACACATGAAGGTAGGAGAGATCAGGTTTTCGTTTATGAACAAGTTCATATGGATTTTTTCCATGAGAGGTGTGTATAAGGGAACGATTTTGGGTGTAGCATGCAGTGGCAATGGCTTCAGCCCATAGAAACATTGGAACCTTCGAATAAATAAGCATTGTTCTTGCGGCTTCTACAAGAGTTCGATTTCGTCTTTCAACTACACCGTTCTATTGAGGAGTTCGTGGAACACTTCTTTGATGACTGATTCCAACACTTTCATAAAATCAATTAATTCTTTGTTGACAAACTCGTGCCATTGTCTGCTCGAACAATTCGATCGTATTGTTGAGTTGAACTCAAGTCGTTTGATTAGTTTGATGATGACATCCGGAGTTTCATCCTTTGTCCTCAAAAACTTTACCCAAGTAAATCGATAGTAGTCATCAACAACTACTAGAATGTATTTCTTCCCATTTATTATTTGCACTCTCATTGGTCCGCATGCATCCATAAGAAGGGTATGAAGAACTTCCATTATCGAATTTGTGGGTTTTGGTTTGTGGGCATATTTCGTGCTTTTACCCAATTGGCAAGTGAACAAAGATGATCTTTTCATATTTTAACTGGGTAAGCCTCGACAAGATCCTTTCGAAAGGTTATTAATGGTGCCAAGTTCAAGTGATTGAGACGACGATGCCAAAACCATGACTTTGTTTTAGAAGCCTTTGACAAAGAAGCGATTGGAGAAGACTTCATCATGTCTTCGATAGAGATGGTGTATAGGTTAGAACCATGAGTACCTCTTAATAATTCCACACCATCAAGTTCTCTAATGAAACAAGTATGTTTTCTAAAGGCCACCTCTAGATCGAAATCACGTAATTGACCAACAGAGAACAAATTATGACCAAGACCTTCCACATAATATACCCCGAGATTACACTTTTGCCAACTACATAATCACCATAACCCATAATTGCTCCAAAATGGTCGTTCCCGAATCTAACAGTCCCGATGAATTTACTCATGAAGTTCATGAGTCATGACCGTCTCCAAATATATGCTTGGAACAACTGAGTCCAAGTACCACGTAACGATTTGAACGATCCGCAGTTGAACATAGACAAGAATGGATAATCGAATAATTGGGATCCCCATGCAAGAATGGGTTCCACTTGGTTAATAATGTTGATTGGAACACCCACATCGTAAATAGAAACATCCATATCGTAAATAGAAGCAATGGAATCATTATGAATAGATGCAAGATTAGTGTCCGTATTTGACCTATTCAAAGTATGTTCACTTCTTAAGGAATAGATCTACCAAGGGCATCCATTTTCTAGTGGGCATTGTCTGATTAACCTTATGGCCAACATGTATCCATTGATAACCTATCTTACTAAATGTTCTTCCTGTGGGTTTCCATTATTTTCTAACTTTCTTTCGTTTTTGCCTTCTAACCTTCTTAGCATGAATTTTTTCATTGATAATTTCAACTGGGCATTTGACAGCATTAGACAAATCATTCATACCACATTCAAGATTAGTAACAGAAACCACGCAATCATCATTACATGTTTTGCCAAAAGTAGTAGAATTCACATTAATTACAGTACGCTTAAAGCTAACACTAGAATCAACACGATTCGTTTTATTCAAATTCTCCCTACGGTGATCTTCTACTTTCTTCCAACGCATTCTTAGCTTGCAAGGTCCTATCATTCCTTGTATTGCCTTGAGACTTTGACCGCTCGCTTTAATGTCACCGATTACTCCCGTAGAGGAACGAGAACATTAGTTGGTTTTGCTACTTTTGCCTTTCCTGCTTTGATGTCTTTGGGTTGTGAACTATTTGAGGGGACACTGAGGTTCACTTTCTTAACACTGGAGGTGCTGGGATCTGAACTATATGAGGGCCTACTAATGTTCACATTCATAACATTGGGCATAGAACAAGGTATCAAGGGATTGACTTGCTCACCTAGAGATTTAGGGCATATTGTAATTAAGCATTCTAGAAGTTCTTGAGATCGTTTGGCATATAAGCATGCATGGCCAATTGCATTATCAAGTGGTTTCTCTATCTTATCCTCTTCTACAATCTCACGAAGACATTCTAGACTATCCTTAAGGTATGAGAAATATGTTTGAATAGCAAGTTTGTTATTCCTAAGATGAGGAGGAACATATTTCACAGACAAAGCATATTTATTACGTACATGCACCTTTAAAGTACCATTCTCCCATTGGTCATTGGCATTTTCCCTTTTACATGACTCTTCAGATTCTCAATTTCCTTTTGCAACGAAGTTATTTTTTCGTTATTTTTGTTACGAGTGACTTTTATTGACTCAAATAACTCATTGAAATGACGTTTAACCTTTTCATTTTCTTCTAGAAAACTCTCATTTTCCTTTTGTAAAGCATTGACCAAGTTGTGAAGATGAAAAGTTTGAGAGTTCCGAGAATCTAAAGGAGGAGGCATTTGGGAGCCAGTCACATTGTTCTTTTCACCCTTTAACTTAGAAATTTGGGCTTTCAACTTTCTGATCGTGTTACAGTGAGCTTGAATCTGTTCATCACGTTTTTTTATTTCAAAAACGACATCAAACTCTGGGACATCCGTGGATATCTTGATATTTGAGGTTTTAACATTTTCTTTGAGATGTTGATATTTAAGTTGTAAATCAAAATGTTCAACTTCTAGTTTAGAAAGATGTTTTACCAAAGTATCGTGATCATCCTGCTCAATTTTCTCACTTAGTTTAGAGTTTTTGATTTCAAGCTCAATGACACGATCATGGGAGACTTTTAAAGCAACAGATAGTTCATGAAATTGAGAAGCATTAATGGAGCAATTGTAGCGATGTAAAACACATCTTGAGCAATACATTCGAAATAAGATTCTCATTCAAGGTATGCAAGTTTTTCTCTCAATCTCATTATATTTTAATGCTCGCTCATAGTCACTAACCTCAACTATCATTGTATCAAATTCCTTTTCCATTCCTTTAATATCCGAATCTATCCCTGTTTAAGACTCTCAAAATGATCTTTTAGTTGCTTAAAGAAAGGCATGACCTCGGTTAAATAGCATTCTTTTGTTTGTTCAAAACCCTTTCCCTTCAGCTTATCCCATGGGTGTGATCCTTTTCTTCCACGTTTTCTCAAAATCGACAAATAGTTGAAAGATAACATATTGACCGATTAAGGTCTTGCTTTTAGTGGCAATAGTTCTAGGAACTAAATGCATTGGTGTATTTGGAGGATACACGATCATCAGCAGCATTTTCCTAAGGGAGGGTTTGTTTCAACAAGATTTTCACTTTTGCTTATCTAAGTCCCTTTTCCGTAAAGCTTGTTCGGTGTTAACAACGTTTGAGGCTTAAATTTGTTTAGGAGATCCAATTTTCCTTCTTGTAATCATGGGGTTTGATCATTATGTTATTCTTTTACATTCGTGATCTTCTAGCTTCTTATTCATTTTCTCTAGATGCATCATCTAATTTTCTATCTTCCTCGGTGCACTCAACGCAACTAGGTTTCTGTCTAGGTTTAAGAATCTCATTGCCATCATAAATTACCTTATGGGCAGCTCTAGCCTTTTAACAACCTCTGGATTTGGTTCCTCAACAAGGGAGTATTATGTTTATCACTCAAAACTCGTGCCTAGTGATTAAGTGAGCATCTGAATGGTATTTCCTTGTACGCATAACTTATTTTCAAGCTTGTTTTCAAGGTTTTTAGATTAGAAAATCATTCAAAAGTTTTGATTCCTTAGCACTGAATTCTTGCTTAAGCATTTTAACATTTTCTTGAAGTTCTTGTTTTTGCTTAGCGCTTTAGAAAGCTTTTCTTGTAAGGAGTTTAACTCTTGTTTTAATACTTCTTCTCTAAACCTACTTATTCTAATAGTTGTACGCATTTGGTCATCCATTTCCGCTCACGGGTGGTTAATTCAAACTTAGGACGTTGTTCATAAATAGCAACACGTTATTTATAAGCATTAAGTTCGTAAATAACAGAATCATCGTGGGCACGTGCAAGTGTATTCGTCAAAAGCATAGTCATCATTGATCGCATAAGATACATCACTTGGTACAATCTCACTTTCACTTTGTTTCACATATTGATCATATGGGACAACATTGATATTACCCATATTTTCAATATCGACTCAATAATTACATTGATTGTACTTCGTTATGTATCTTTTGCTCATCAACTTCATCGTATAATTTTAATACCTCGTAAATGATTTTGTCTTTGGATGGACCAGCTTGTGGTGATGAAGAGACTTTAGGAGAGACCATTGGAGAAATGCTAGCCATGAAAATGGTTTGTGCAAGAGGTTCTTCATCAACATCAAAGTCGTATGCATCACAATCGCCTACTTGAAAGGCATTCGATGATTATGGCCTATCTCCGAATTGGTTGCTCATCCACATCTCGCATCATATGTCTTAGCATTTCCTCGACCAAGAACAACAACTCCTCTTCATCCAAGGTGCACCATTATCCCGAGCTTGCACAAGCAACATCTTATCCTCAAGTACTCGGCATTCGAGGGCATTTTGGCGATGTGCGGTTCCTTGAAATGTGTCCTCACCTCCACGGTTGTAACATTTGATTGGCTTTGCTTGACCTCGGTTTCCATTCCTTCCCTATTATGATTTGCAAGATAACCTCTACCACTCCACCTCTTCCTTGTTCGTACTACCTTTCTTGAACTAGATGCACCATAACCTTTCCATCTCCGATAGCTTGCACGATTGTGTGGATTAGATGATGTTCGAGGTTGTTGTTGGTGTGTGGGAGAGAGTTCATGTTTTGACCGATCATGAGAGCCAGTTGATTAATGAAGTTTCCACGTGTGCATCAACATCGCCTTGTTTGAACATTGGATCGGGAATGAGTTTGTGATTACCATTACCCATGGGTATAACTTGAGATGCTTTGGTGGTAATTCCAATGTTTGAGTAGAAGGCGCTTGAATCATTTGATGAGCTTATCTCTCCTGGTTGGTTTTGAACCGATTTAGAATCCTTTTTCAAACATAGCATGTCTCTCATTCTCAAGAAGGAAGGCATAGAGTTGCTCATAGTTTGTATTCTTCAATCCTTTGGTTAGCTTCACAGAGGTGACAAACTTGTGCCATTCGGGATTCATGTTGTTAACAAACTTTGAGTTCAAATTGAATGTTTGGCATAGTCATTCGATGTTCCTCATATCATTAACAAGCTTGTGGAATCTCACGTAATACTCATAGACACTCTCATCCGGTTTCATCTTGAAGTGTTCAAATTCATCATAGAGTTGTGATTCTCTGTCTTCCATAGTTAATTCGTAACCGAGAGAAGCATCTTGACATTATCCCACACCGCCTTGGCTTCGTGTTGTGATTGATCGCCTTGTAGATATCTTTTGGAAGACCTTGAAGTACGATGTTAGAAGCCCGATATCAAGATCGAATCTCTTTTCTCCTTATCATCAAGCTCATCATATGTCTTTGGTCCGTCTATTCCATAGATCATTGTTCCATCTGCAATGTATCAATTAAGTCTCTTGTAGTTTCAATCGATAAGGTCCTTCATCAATCAATTTGAGAATGTTGACCCCATTTTCCTTTCCAAGACAAGACATTCGATTCGTTGAGCCCAAGAGTCGTAGTCGATTCATGCAAGCATGGGTGGACGGGTATCCGAACCACCGCTTGAACATCCTCGGCAACAATGGAGATGATTGTAGGTACGTTGGTAGACATGTTTAAAGATTACACGGATTTTATAACTCTATGATTAAACCGGAAATAGATTCTTTCATGGGATTTTACTAAATCTAGAAAACCAGACATAAAACAAAAGTTAACCAAGTCGCTAAGATTCCTTGAATCAAGTGGCTAAAACCAAGTTGCTAAGACAAGTCGCTAAGTTCCAAATCGCTATGAATTTTGACAAAGAAGTCGCTATGCACCAAGTCGCTAAGAGATCAAGTCGCTAAATAGCAACTCGCTATCGGACCAAATTGCTAACACCAAGTCGCTAAGAAACTTAAGAACAAGTCGCTATCAAAATTGAAAGCAAGTCGCTACCTTACCAAGTAGTGGAGAATCCACAAACAATACTTTTGTCGGCTTGTCTCTAAAGGCAAGTCGCTACAACAATACACTACAACTCGCCATGACATACAAAGCAAGTCGCTACCAAGAAAAGAATACCGTGACTCAAGTCGCTAGCATGAAAACTTCAAAACACCACTTTTCAATCCAAAACAACCCAACCACGATGATTCAAGCCTTCCAAATCAAAACCTAAACACTTATGATGATCCTAAACACAAAAGTACAATCAAAATCCAAACTTTAACACAAGAAATCAACCAAATGATGCAAAAACCACTAAACTTTCTCAAACTCAAAAACCACCTAAAAACCACTAGAAATCCAAAGATATGTAAGAGATGATCTAACCATGGCTCTCTGATACCATTTGTAACATATTGGATTTCACATACACATCAAACCATGACCAAAGTAGGTGTACACATTATGAGTTTTAGAGAGAGAAAGTTAGAGGTTTGGGAACTTTAGTGAGAGAAAGAAAAATCTTATTATGAGCTCCAACTCTCTACCTTGGGAGGTAGAGAGTATTTATAGTACTTATATAAAACGCCACCGACGGGCTGTGGATCGTGCATACAGTGGGTAAAGACCCGTCCGTCCTCCATGGTGTTACTTAACTAAATGGTACTTAACAATAAATAACTACGACTACGAGCTTTCTAACGATTACATATACTTGAGGTGACCGACACTTTAACTACTGGATTTTCCAAATCCTAACATTTGATCAGTATTGAAGAGCATTCACATTTAAGACACATTGAAGAAGAGAAGCCTCAACCAAAGAAACACGTTTGTACTAGAGCCGGTAGGAAAGCCCGATACTCCTCCGGATGAACCTATGGAGTGAACACGGAACCTCAGTTGAGGCGGTTCAAATTCGAGAAGCTTTTTGAACACGAACCCAAACGTCAAAGAAAAAGACTTGTGGTGACCAACCCGATTCGAGAGGGAAGGAAGTATGTGTTTAGAAGAAAAGCAAGTAATCCTGCATTTATCGTTGCTCGGTCTAGGTTTGAGGAGCGACTTCTAGGAGCAACTCACTTAAGTCACCCACTTCTTCTAATCAAGAAGATGATGTTTCTTCCGACCCATTGAAATCGGCCAACTCTTCTAAACAAGATGATCTTTGTTTCGTCCGAGCCAACGAAATTCAAGAACAAGTTAGCTTCGAACCATTGGAACTACTTAGTTACATTGATCGTGTTACCGAGGTAGGATCGTCATGATATTGGTTCCTCTGCTCGAGAAAAAGCTACCACATCGAAAGCTATCGAACCGGAAGAGTGTTTCGATTCGATAGTCCAAAGGTTGTTCCAAAAGTGGGTCGAATGTGGGACCGAGTGTCGATCACATCCACACTTGACTCTCCGCAATATCAAGTTGAAAGCAATAAATTCAAGGAAGAAAATAAGGTTCTAGATTAAAAGATTGTTGATCCACATGGTCATGATAATATAGATAGTATTATGCCTGAAAAACATGACAGTTGTGATGATGTCGAGCCTGAGACTGAGAATACTAAACCTGCCAATACCATTTATGTTGGGAATTATATTTGAGTTGATTATGACAAAATATGAAAGATGAAGGACTTATGAAGACACTTGATGAAGAAAGAAAGACAAGGGACTTACTTGTTAAAGAAGACTTTATTATTTAGTCCCTAGTAGTCAATTGTAACCCTAGACTCTCTAGTATATAAAGAGAGGCAGGGAATTAGATTTTTTGTGTGTCAAGATGTGAACACCAAAGGTGTGTGTGTGTATAGGCGTTAGGGGAGAACGCCTAGGGTATTGTTAGTTAGTTAGTTCCTAGGCATATGTTCATGTAAACGCCTAGGTTAGTATTTAGTGGTAGAGATGATGATGAACACCTTGTTCAATAACAAAGTATTGTTTTGATTATTCCACTGCGTACCATGTTTATATTCTTTGTTATTGATCCCTAGCTGAGCTTATAAATGATCTTATCAATTGGTTTCAGAGCGGGGAGCTCTTGATATAGGGATCTACAAGGTTTTTAATCAAAAGAAGCAATTTTAAGGGGTATCGGTATTTTTCTGATGAGATGGATATAATAAGACATGGAAACAATTACTATTGTCTTTTGTAAAGGGACCTCGTACAATATTTATCTGTTTGACGTTTGTTATTAATGAAGATTCGCATTTAAGTTGTCGTGATCCAATAACTTCAGCGGTTGGATTTTCAGATTTATTGATTAATCACAGGTCGGTTTTAGGGTCCCTACTCATTGTGTTCTTTATTGTTTCATACTATATTATCTCAATATATAATATTCATTCAATTAGTATTTTGGTCGGTTTGTGGGGATTCATATAGTGCCTTATTATTTTTTTTACATTAAACGATAATAGTGGTTCAATTATCTTCTCATAGTAGTATAATATTCAACCAAGTTACTACAAATTGCTGGTTGGTTATGCGTCTGCTGTCCGTTTCTCATGTTTCTGGTCATTTAGAAGTTGTGGTGATTACAAGGGTTAATGAGTAAGTGAACAAAGAAGAAGAAGGAGTAACGAAGCACACATTCTAGATTAACGATCGAGTTAATGCTGCTTACATGATTGTTAGTTACATGTTTCTCCGCTACTATGTATCCGGGTTTGTAACTATCGCTACTTGTTCGGTTTCTAATGCTCCTTCTCGTGAGTTAGTATGCTATCTTTGAAAGTATCTCTTTATTACGAGCAGAGTAAACTCTCGCTCTATGGTTGTTCAAGGGTTTTGCCAATGGAAGTGAACGCTAGGGTTAGCATACGAGGCATGATTCATGTTCTATACTCTTTCTCGTTACCACTACTATGCTTCTTGATTACCACCGCCGTTACTTGTTTCCACTTGCTACACTCGCGAGTTACCACCGCTAATGTTCGGTTTCCACGGCTAGCGTTTCTTTGTTACCACCGCCGCACAATATGTTATCACTTCTTTGTTGTAGGTTACTCGCCATCGCATTTACCACCGCTATTATCGGAGGTGGAGTTGTAGTCTGTCAAGTTTGGTTAATGATTGTATTGATGGATAGTTGGAGGCGTGATTGATCGACGATAATATGGTGTGGCGAGAAACAATGTTTGGAGTGGTTTGTTAGTACTAAAGTTGGTCTGTTGTTTAAGAAGGTATTGTTGCTAATTTATGTTGAGGTGCTCGTTAACTAATATCTTTGCTAAGTGGTGAATATTCGATTGGCTATAATGACGGTGATGATTTCTTTCATTGGTGGTATTTTATTGTCGTGGGTATATTAAAGAGTAATGGTTTGACATTATTCTTTTAAGCTTAAAGCTTTATTTGGTTACTAAGTTTCACATGGGATCAGAAGTACACATGGGATGGTTGCTGTTGGATTTCCTATTATGCTCGATATTGGACCGTCCATGGTTTTTAATTCTTGTGTGGTTTTGGAATTGAGGGGAAGTTGTAAGAGTTTTTGGTACTGAGATTTTTGGCGACACACACATGAGAGTTAGTTCTTGTCCAAGTTATGGTGATTTTGGACAGAAGATTACACACAGGTTTTGGTGATTGGATATTGGATAGAATATGGTTATTGATTTGAGGGGAAGTCGACACACATACTTTGACAGATTTGGATTTTTAGTTGTCGGACAACACACGTATGATGTTTTGGATTTTGAATTTTTGGTTGTGACCTGATGTTTATGAATCAGGTTCAAGATAAAGAACTATTCTTCATATTACTACTACTTGGTTTCAAATGCGATTGTAGTCATCTTTATTGGTATTTGGGGTGGTACTATATTCTTCATGGCTGGAACTACAACGTATTTGTGATCATGGTGGTTAGTTATTCGACAAAT